>PVKM010006053.1:30463-45634 GCA_004027735.1 Carollia perspicillata | reverse complement strand
CTCTGCCCTGGATACTCCCTCCCACCCACATTCCCCCCCTTTAGTTCATGTCCATGGGTCATACATATAAGTCCTTTGGCTTCTACTTTTCCCATACTATTCTTACCCTCCCCCTGTCTATTTTCTACCTACCATCTATGCTACTTATTCTCTGTACCTTTTCCCCCTCTCTCTTCCTCCCACTCCCCTGTTGCTAACCCTCCATGTGATCTCCATTTCTGTGTTTCTGTTCCTGTTCTAGTTGTTTGCTTAGTTTGCTTTTGTTTTTGTTTTAGGTGTGGTTGTTAATGATTGTGAGTTTGCTGTCATTTTACTGTTCATATTTTTTATCTTCTTTTTCTTAGATAAACCCCTTTAACTTAAAATAAGTGTATTTTGTTATATGTAAACAAAACCTCGGTGAAGTTCATTAAAAAGTTTCTATTCTTATTTGCATGTAATGAGGGGAAATAAATTATATGATACTTTTCATTTTTATCCAGTTTAAATTAGAATTTACCTTCTGCTTTTTTATTGCTGACGTTCCCTTCCCTTCCCTCCCCTTCCCTTTCCTTCCCTTCCTTTTTCTTGGAGGGTCTGAAAGCGAATCACAGTCCCCACTGCTTACCCTAGGGTGCAACTCTGTCAGCTGTCCCCCTGACCAGATGATCCTCCGCTAACATGGCCCAAACCTGGCCCTCTGACTTCTACTGCCCACACAGTGGTCTGCTTCTCTGAAACCCCACCTGACTCAGCTCCCCACTGAGCCAAGCTTTAACTCACTGTTAACCTTTTCACTAGCACTCTCTTGTACATTGTCAATTCATTTTTCACCTGTGATTGTTCAGGTGGCTGAATGAAACTCAAACCCAAGTCTTGCCTCTGACTCTTCATCTGGTGTCTTTTCACAATAGCGAGCTGCCAGGCATAGTCAGCAATCACATTACACAGCTTACCTTCTGTTTAACAGAGCTCAACCCTAACAACCTGAAAAACCTCTTTTAGTGACTTGAACTCAGCAAATATTCAGTAAGTGCCTAGGTTTAAGCAAAATATAAGGAACACTTTAAATCATATACAAACATGTATTTCTTTTGAGGCCCATGGTTTCTAGCCAAACTGCCTCTCTCAGGCCTCGCGCTGGCCTCTCTCTATCTCCAAGTTCCTTCTCCCTTTTCGGAGACTGTTAGGTCTTGGCTCCCAGTTTTCATCCCCTTTCCTGCTCTTACCACTATTTGCAATGATTTCTCCATCCACATATCACTTCCTTAAAAAGGCCTCCCATGAGAACTTCTTTTTAATTTTTCCTAAAGGAAAACTAACTGATGTCCATTTCTATATTCAACTGACGTTTGGTGAACATGGTAAGCTCACAAGGTGAGGTCTGGTATATAGTTCTCTGCAGACACTTCTTACATTATGTGGTAAAGTTTTTCTGTCACATGCATGTTGGAAAGTATATCAGTAATGTAGGATCATATTTCTCTCTCTCTCTCACACACACACACACACACACACAACGACCCTATTGCTCGGCCGTATACCAAGGACAGGATGATATACGAGAAGAACACAGCTGCTTGTAGCTCCCAAAGAAGTTAGTGAGGACGGCCCAGTGGTTTAAACAGCTACGTGCTTTCTGCATTTTGGTTTGTTTGTTTTGTTTATTTCATTTAGCTTTGTTTTTAGTAAAATGTACTGAAGTAATTAAAATTATACAATGTGTGGGTATGAATGTTAAATGTTTAAGTAGGAAAATTCAGTGTCTAGCTTGCAACGAAAATACCACATCAAATGTGGGAGGGGCCACACTTTTACCTTTTATTAATAAGCAGCCAGAAAACCAGAACCAGTCAGAAGCAATTTAAAATAGAATCCACGGCACCAATTTTCATTCCTCGTTCATGCGGCATGATAAAAACCAACTGGACAGCGATTGACCAAAAAGCTGGCCTTTGGAGTGAAGAAATAAAAGCAGTGCACAAATGCAAAACAGTGATATCATTCTATCTGTCACTCACTCTAATTAAATTTTATCACAAAATTCAGCAGCAATAGGCTAGAAGATACAAGAAAAAGGAAGGTGGTAGAAGCTTTCCATGACATAAGAGTACCAGCTACTCATTTTAAAGTAAAAGGATGTGGAGGGCTGACAGTACCTATTCATCTTCATTCCTTTCCAGGCCTTCACCAAAACAAGGACATTCAAGGAGAGATATGAGCAGTGGTTGAGAGAATTCAATGGATTTTGAAAGACAAAAAGCAATGACAGGAGTGCTAACTGACTTAAGAGTGGAGAAGTACCCTTCTAGGAGCTAGACACTCAGCTGTACCAAGGAGCAAGGAATCCAAGTGGAGGGCTTTCAGGAAAGTGTCAGTGGAAAGGCATTATTTTGCATACAGAGCAATTGAATGACAGGTCCCTTTTGGTACCTAGGTAGTCAGACACCCTGCCTTCTTCACCCCCGAGGATACCAGAGAGTTACTATTTGGATAAACTGAACCAAAAAAGATGCAGACACAGACCCATAGGTAAGAGGATTAAAACAGGAAATTACTGAACATCTAAAAACTGAACTAGGCTAACACATATATGGGCAACTAATTATTGACAAAGGAGCCAAAAACATACAATGAAGAAAGGAAATCCTCTTCAATAAGTGGTGCTGGGAAAATTGGAAAGCCACATGCAAGAGAATGAAATTGGACTGTAAGCTGACACCACACACAAAAATTAACTCAGTATGGATTAAAGACTTGAATGTAAGACCAGAAACATTAAAATACATAGAAGAAAACGTAGGCACTAAACTTATGGACCTTGGTCTCAGAGGGGTTTTTTTGTGTGTGAACTTGACCTCAAAGGCAAGGGAAATAAAAGCAAAAATGAACAAATGGGACCAAATCAAACTAAAAAGCTTCTGCAGAGCAAAAGTAGCCATTGACCAAACAAAAAGGCAACCAACCAAAGGAGAGGAGGTATTTGCAAATGATGCCTCTGATAAAGGACTACTATTCAAAACGAAGCCATATTGTATAACTCAACAACAACAAAAAAACACAATCCAATTTTAAACATGGGCAAAGGACCTGAACAGACACTTTTTCCAAGAAGACATACAGAAGACCAACAAATACATAAAAAGATGCTCAACCTTAAATAGCTATAAGAGAAATGCAAATCAAAACCACAATGTGCTACCACCTCACACCTGTTAGAATTTATTGATGATGGCTATCATCAACAAGAAAGAAATAACAAGTGTTGGAGAGGCTGTGAAGAAAATACTCTCATACCCTGCTGGTAGGAATATAAATTGTGCAGCCTCTGTGGAAAACAATATGGAGATTCCCCCAAAAAGTAAGAATAGAGTTACCTTGTGACCAGCAATCCCTCTTCTGAGTACATACCTAAAAAATTTGAAACCACTTATTTGTAAAAAAAGATGTATCCCTATGTTCACTGCAGCACTATTCACAATACCCAAGACATGAAACAACCTAAGTGTCCTTTGACAGATGATTGGATAAAGATGTGGTACATATACATGATGGAATACTACTCACCCATAAAAATGATGAAATATTGCCATTTGCAACAACATGGATGAATCTTGAGAGCATCATGCTAAGTGAAGTCAGACGGAAAAGGACAAGAGCCATATGATTTCACTCATAAGTGAGGTATAAAACAGAAAGCAACCCGTGAACCAACAAAACAAAACAAACTCACAGGTACAAATGACAGCATGGTGGTTACCAGAGCGGGGACGATGAAGAGGTCATGGGGGTCAAATATATGGGGACAGAAGGAGTTTAAACTTTGGGTGGTGAGCACAAAATGCAATATGCAGATGATGCATTATAAAACTATACACCTGAAACTTACACAATGTTATTAACCAAAGTTACCCCGATACATTTAATACAAAAACAACAATCCTGAATTGAGGTACCATATATATTATTTGGTTTTCAATCTATCATATATGTTTATTAAAATTTTTAAAAACATTTTGCAAGGTTAACTAACAATGAACTTGTCACTAATTGCATGTCTGCTTCATCATATTCTTCATTGTTCATCTTCAGTTTTTCCATTCCTTTTGGAGTTGGCAGTCTAATACCCTGCACTCTTAGTCCAAAATTTACCAACAGTTATGAGTGATTATCAGAAGATACATTTTACTTCACCTCCCAAAATGTCCCTGGTGACCCTTCAGCCTCTGCTTTAACACATAAACTCCTACTCCTTTACCCAGAGCAGGGGTTAGCAAACTCTGGCCCATGGGCCAAACCTGGTCTCACATCTTTTTGTACATCCTGTGGGCTAAGAATGAGTTTTCCATTGTTCAGATGGTTGAGGGAGGGTGAATCAAAACAAGAATATTTGCTGACGTGTGAAAATTATATGAAATTAAATGTCAAATAAATTTGTAGTGGAACACGGCCTCTCTTTCACTTACATATCATCCATTGCTGCTTTCGCACTACAACGACAGGAGTCTGTATGGCCACAGAGCTGAAAATACTTACCAGCCAGTCCTTTACAGAGAACGGGCTAACCCATGCCTGAGAGGTCCAAGCACAATCCTGACATCATCTCAAACCTCCCCATCTCTAGTTTCTTTTCATCCTTTGCCATCCAATCCTCAATTATGCTTGAGGGTGCCCTGATCCCGGGATGACCCTGAGCTTCCCCTGCTCCCTTTCCTCTCTGTCTCCATGGCCGCCTGTCCTACTCCCTTTTCCCTGTGCCCTCTGATCCTCTCCAAGAAGCATGTCCATGCTTCTCCCTCCTGGCTTGCCTCAAACATACTCCACTTCTGAGGGCCTCTTGGTTGGAGGAGGTGCAGTTGCATGTGCCCACTCAACGCTGGGAGAGATTAGAAAGATGGCATTATTCTTAACCCCATCCCCACTTCTAAGTCCTTGCTCTTTCATTTGCATATTAAAACATTTCCTTTTGAGCCCATGGTATCTGACTCCTCCACTTTCTTCTCAAAGCCTGTCACTGTCATCCATGGGCTCACTAGGGATCCTGGACAACAGAGGGCTTTGGTACTTGGCTAGTCAAATGTCCTCTCTTGTTGTCCCATCATCCTGGGCCAGTTCTACGTGGGTGATGTATTCAGTACCCTAGTCTTAGAATTCCTTCACTTCCGCTTAATTGAAAAACCTTCTCTTCACTCAAACAATCCTTTGAATCCATGGCAACCCCAAGACTTCAACAGCTTGGAACAGCTCCACCCCAGAAATCTTAAACTCCAGAATCCCCACCTTGGACCATAACTTCCTGCCCATTCAGGTCTCTTGGTGTCTTTCTCCCAGGATATTTACTCTGCAGGGATACTCCTGGTTTCCTCTCATTTCAGATTATTTCCTAGCCAGTCTACACAGCATAGCTCATTATCCCAACACTGTCTTCATCTTCACACTCTGTCTTTTCATTGAACCGAACCCCAAAACTCCAGCTCAGCCAACTAATAAGAAGGAATAATTTAGAAAAGACACATTTTGTAGCCTTCATAATAATTGACTCCTGAAAGAATGATCAATGGATGTGAAAACTACTGGACAAAAATTAAAGAATAGGGTATTTACATAATCTACATTGTTTCCAAGCATCTGTCTTCTCACAAATCACTTATTGATTAACAAGGTGAAAACAGTACCTTTACATTGAGGAAACGAATAGATAACACCTCATCCGAAGGACCAAAGTTAATACCACCAATAATGGGACAAATTGCCATGTGTCTCTTGATATAATTCATTGATAGGGACACAACATCACTTATGAAGTATTTCTGCTAGAAATACAGAACCCAAAGAGGAAACAACTAGATAAACCAAAATTAATGAACATTCAAAACAATTACTAGATTGTATGCTTCAAAAACATTAGTGTTACTAAAGACAAGGTTGAAAAACTTCCAGGTTCAGTAAGATTAAAAACACTGCATTGAATGCAATGCTTGCTTCTAAAATTGGTGGATTTTTTTTTAGTTATAAAGATATTGAGACAATTGGAGAAACCTGAATGTGAACTACACATTCAATAACAGTGCTGTGTGGATGTTAAGTTTATTGAAGACAAACGCTGGAGTACATAGGGTTAAACAATCAAAGCCTAACTTACTCTCAAATGGTTCAACAACATAAATAAATATTATATTTATGAAAGTGATAAAGCAAATGTGGCATAATGTTAACACGGTACACCTGCACAAAGGGTATAGGAGAATTTATTCTTTCAACTTTTTAATTTGAAAAGCCTTAAAACCACCAAAAAATTATAAAATAAACTCTAAGTCAGATTCAACTACCTGATTGTGATGTTCCCGTATTCAGGCTGTTGAAATCATCAAACGAAAACATGTATGAGGACCCAACTCTCCCTGCTTTTGCCTAGTCAGCTTGCATTCCATTTGCTGGGTAGCTTTTCTAAACCTTCATTCCTCTCCTCAAACCATCTCAAACCCTTCACTATCTTCATACTTCCTAGAAAGCTTGAGATTATCAACAACAAACTCTCAGCTTTCTTTCTTTCCCCCACCTATGAGCTTGTCTTTATTACCTGTCCTGCCCCTTTTATCCAAAAGCTAATTCCTCCAGGTGCTCTGTGAATTCTCATTCCCTTCCAACTCTTTGAAAAATATGATCCATCACTCAACACCCCTGCATTGCCTCAAACTCCCCACCTGAATTCTCCACTGACTCTTTCCCCTCTATAAACAAACATTACTAAAGTTTCTCCCAACTGAAAACAAACTGAGAACCCAAGCCTGAGATCTCCTTTAGCTACAGTTTGTAATTCTGCTTCCCCTCCAAGCTCTTGAGAGTAACACCCACATGGGCTCTCTACTTCTTCAGTATCGTTTGCGCCTCAGCCTGGGGCACCCAGATGTCAGGTCTCCACTGGCTCCCTTATTGCTCTCCTGATGCCCTTCTGTAATTAAAAAGCTAATGGATAGTTGGTTATCTCAGGCGTCTCTGCAGCATCTGGTGCTAATCCTCACTCTTTCCTGCTGAGGACTCTTGCCCCTAGTGTCAATGGTACCCTTCTCTTTGGGCTTTGCTCTTACTACTCTGACCATTCTTTACGAGTCTCCTGGATTGGGTGAGAGCCCCTGTCAAGACTGTTTTGCCAGAGAGTTTTTAATCGCATTCTCTTTTACAGGCTGCTGAAATGTCTTGGCCCTCTGGTCTTCTCATTCAAAACGTCTAAACCTGTAGCAGTAGTAGCAGCAACAAATATAGGCAAGGCACTACACTAAGCACTCTTTAAATTTTATTAGTTTCTTTGACACAGCAATCCGAGTAGGTACTATTATTATTATCTACATAGTACATGAGGAAACAAAGTTTAGGGAGGTAAGAAACTGTTCCAAATCCCTGTTAGTAAGTAATAGAGTGTAAAACTCTCTCTTTTTGATCCCAGAGTCTGTGCTATGAAACTCCCACAAAACCATTAAGCCAATGTGAGCATAATGGCAGAGGACAGAAACAGAAAGTCAGTGGGGTAATGGGACATTATGCCCGTGAGGTGTGAGTGAGTCCACAGTGCCTTACAATGACACTGAAGCTGAAAAAGAACTTCATGTTCTGCACTCATTTGATAACACCACGGGATCGGGTAAGAGCTTCCACAAGTCCTATTTCATTAGAAACTTTTAGCAATTATTACTGTTCTTTTTGTGTTACTGTTGTGAGGTGTAGCAATATCTTTTCTAAAATTATTCCATCTGTAGATAGTCTTTAAAGTACTATATCCTCACTCTTTGTGAATCTCTCTAATATCTTATAGTCACTTTCCTGTTCTGCCATTCATTCCAGGGACATTTTTGCAGAGGAAAAAACAACAAATTTTAGAGAAAATGTGGCCAGCTTTTTAAGGATGTAGTAACTGCATAGAGGAAGGATATAGAGAAATTCTGAATGGCCAAATTGTTTTCTCACCTGCCTACAAATGTACAAAGTTTGTAATACATGGTAAACATGGAGGTCACTTCTGTGAGCAGTACCTCCGAGACATGATCCAGTCGGTTTTTCTCCTATTGTCATTTTAAAGTTACTGACAGATTTATTTCACCCTGGCACGCCATCATAACAGTTGAGCTTTTAGGCAGTGGGAGTAATAAAATTCCACAAAGAAATAAAGACTCTCAATGTCTGGATCATGCAGTTCTTTTCCTTTGTGAAAGCAATTAGGAAGGTAAGGGGATCTAACTGTATACTGGTAGCATTCCAGGAGGGTTTCAAAAGGTCAGATGCTCATGGAATCATAGAACTGAAAATTGAAAGATACCTGCTCCCTGGAAAGTAACTTAATATTCCTCATTTTACAGATGAGGCCATCAAGAGCCAGAGAGGCTGACAAGTAAGAAATGGAAAGGGAGAGGAGAGGGTAGAGGCGATCCAGCTCTCCTATCTCAGTCAGATCTGGGACTTTGAACCAGAGGTTTAGAACCACCCAAAGAAATTTTAAAGCCCTCATGTCCACAACAAGCCACAGACTGGGAGAAAATATTTGCAAATCACATATCTGATAAGGGACTTGCATTCAGAGGGACAAAGAGTACTTAAACTAAAACAAATTTAAAAAAAACAAAGAAACCAATTTTAAAAATGGGGAAAAGATCCAAATGGACCACTCATCAAAGGAGATATATACAGATGGCACAAAAGCATGTGCAAAAATGCTCAATATTATATGCCATCAGGGAAATGCAAATTAAGCTAACACAAAATCACCACAAATTTATTAGAATGGCAAAAACCCAAAATTCTGACAGTACCAAATTCTTGCCAGGATGCAGAAAACAATCCATCATTGCTGGGTGGAAGGCAAAATGTAACAGCCACTTTGAAAGACAGTTCGGCAGTTTATTACAAAGTTAAACACAGATACACCATACCATGCAGCCATTGTCCTCTTTGGTATCTACCCGACTGCCTGGAAAACTTCTATCTACACAGAAACCTGCACATAAATATTTATGGCTGTCATATTCCTCATCACCAAGAACTGGGAGCAACCAAGGTAGCCTTCAATAGACTGACAGATGAACAAACTCTGATACACCCATACTATGGAATATTATTCAACAATCAAAAGAAATGGATTACTAATTCATACAACAACATGGGATAATCTTAAATGCATATTAAGAGTTTCAAAAGATTACAAACTCCATGATTCCGTTCAGATAGTACTTTGGAAAAGTGACCACTGTAGAGAGAAAAAAGCAGATTAAACTCACCAGTTTGGGGAGAGAAGAGCACTAATAAGGTGAAAACAGGAGATTTTTTTAGAACAGTGAAGCTATTCTGTATAGAAATGAAGTGAATACATAATACTATGCATTTAACAAAACCCACAGAATTATACAATATAAAAAGTAAATCTTAATGCATGCAAACTTAAAAAAAATCAACCAGGAAGTCATGTAGTGCAGACTATGACAAAAGAATCTAACTACTACTGATGTCTGTTATATCTCCATGAAGGGAGGGGGAGAAAAAAGGTGTCAATCTAAGTAACTTGGAAAATGACTAAAGAAAAAAGCAACTGTATGTAAGCACTGCACTCCAGTTGATAAAGTTGATTCCCACGGGGGTACAAGGGAGCAGTTCAGAAACCACTGTGCATGTACGCTGGAAATGAAAACTTGGTAAAATAAATGGGGGTAGCCAGGTTACTCGCACTTTTGGAGATGGAAGTTACCGATAAGCAATGAGGAAAGGCTAAAACAAGCCATGTATTCCTGGGTTAGATTCCAAGACATCACTGTGAACTCATGTTTAGCTGAAGAACAACACAGATGGATATAGAAATAGTTACAGATATATGTGATATGCAGGTTCAGACACCTGGCTCTGTGTGGTGAGGAGACCCAGATGCAATGACACCCCCTAGCCTCAAGCACACCCAACACTCTTTGTTTCTAATACCATTCTCCAATAAAAGGAACCAGCCTCCTTGGAGAAATTGCTCATTCTAGGGCTGGGGTGGAGAATACACGAGATGAACCTGGAGCATCTTATAATGCCAGAAAGGAAGGAAGTGCTCAGAAACGAAACAATAATGGTGCATGTCAAAGGAACACAGAAGCTAACCTGAAACAGTTCCTGATGACCAAGCCAAGGTATAAAATAAATATCAATATTTATATCAGTATGGACCAAGGTACAAGATTAAAAAAAATATTAATAAATAAATAAATAAGATTCAGATCCTGTGCAGGAGAATTTCAAATAATTTGCGTAGGTGCTCTGCATTCAACATCAGCCAAAACTGACTCCCTACCCCATAGGAAGATGGGGACTTTCTTCCAAAGTGTACACTATGACAAGGCACAAAAATGTACCACTGCAGCAGAGACACCGGAGGAACATGACCTCAGACAGGTGATCAAGGTAAACATCAACAGCGATAAGCCATATTCATGGAATGCACCCTTTTCCTTGACCTCTATGGTCTTCTTCCCTAAAATTCCACTTAACCATGAGAAAAACATTAGAGAAAACCCAACTGAAGGACTCTCCCCAAACTACCTAACCTATAGTTTTGAAAACTATCAAGGTGATTCAAAAAAGGATGCTGTGAGAAACTCACTTCCAAGAGGGTCCTATAAAGACATGAAGACTAAATACAATGTGCTATCCTAGATAGGGTCCTGGAACAGATACAGGACATTACAGGGAAAAATAATAAAATCTGAGTAAAGCATGTATTTATAATAACATGTCACTTTTTCCTAATAAAATGAAAGGTTAAAAAATATCCAAATGCAATTTACATACTAAGGTTTTGCTTTGAGAAATTATTTTGAGTATGTGTGTGCTTCTCTTGGATTATGACATAAAGTTGATTTTGTAATGTAGGTCAAAGTCCTCTATCTACTCCACTAAGTTATGTTCCTGGCCTCATCGAGCTTTTGTAGAAGAAAAGAGACAAGTAAATCTTGCAGAAAAGATTATTTTTTAACTACAGCATAATGAAACTGCTTTTTCTGTGATTCATACAAAAGAAAAGTACAATCCTAAGAATATTTACAATTACTGACTAAACCTTCATTCTACCTGCTACTGACTAAAATTTGCTTCCTTCCAAATGACATATTGAAGTCTTAACCCCAAAAGTGACTGTATTTGCAAATAGGGCTTTTCAGAAAGTAATCACGATCAAATGAGGTCACTAAGTTCTGTCCTTAATCTGACAGAACTGCTGTCCTTATAGAAAGAGGAAGAGACCAGAGCTTTCAGACTCTCTCCACACCCGCAGAGAAAAGGCAGCCATTCACAAGCAAACAAGAGAGGGCTGACTAGACAACAGCCCTGATAGCACCTTGTTCTTGGACTTGCAGCCTCCAGACTGTGAGAAAATAAATTTCTGTTGTTTAAGCTACCTGGTCTATGGTATTCTGGTAAGGTGCCCTTGCAGACAGATACACTACAATACCTCCAAATGGAATTTCAGGCAGCTAACTAGCTAAGGTAGTAACCCAGGCTATGAAATCTAGAGACCTAATACTCAATTGCTGTGCACATTTTCTCTGCAAATGGACTAAAAAATGACTGATGGTATATTTTTATAGAAATACAAAAATTCATGGTTTTCCAATAATTCAAATATACCCAAGCCTCACATTGGCTTATTTGGCTATTATTTTGAGTTAGAATGCACATACACTTCTAATGTCTAGATCATTTCCACAAGCACATAGCGAGAGTTGAGATCAGTTAGCATTTTAGCCTTTGGGTGCCCTGATCACCATTGTAACTACTGGCAAGCACGTGGAAAATTTCTATCTAGAGATTGAAGAAGTAACTTTTCAATTTAAGAGTTCCAGAGTGGACCAATTCACCTTAGGATCCCCAAATTCAGATAAAATATATGAATAAAACAGTCTGAAGTACAAAGTTTTTTTAAGAAGTGAAATCGAAGGATTTGGGAGAAAAAGTGAAACTGTGAGCGAGAGCCTCCTTTTTGCTTCTTCCACATGTTCCAGCAGAGAGGCCAAGGAGGAAGAGAAAATAAGACACAAGAATAGGAAGGAACAGGGGAGAAGCAGTTAATGGGTGAGACGGACAAGAGGGCACACAAACCACTCCAATGGGAAGGGACAAAGGAAAGCAGTCAAAACGGCGACACTGATCCCCACTCCCCCCTGCTCCCCACCCCCAGCTCCAGCATGAACTGCAAATGCTGAAAAGAATCTAGGAAAGTCTCACAATCAGACTGAGATTGTGCAATGGTTGGATTTACACAAACATAACCTCTTGCTCCCACAGATGAAAGCTTCTGTAAGTGTTCCTCTTTTGAAATGAGGTTAGATATTTAAAACAGTCTCTTTACTGGGGAACACTTTGCTCTGCTGGGGAAATCTGAAACATGTTTGCTGAACTTGCTGTTATATATCCATTCTAATTATCTCAATGTCTCCAGTGTCGCTGATATGTGTACAGACTCACATATAATAAAATCCTAAAGACAGAACTTTGCTGGTGATCCCCAATGGCCTCATATCATTCATTTTGATAATGAGAATAAACAAACGCCTCACAGCATTTTAAAGAAAAAAAAAGAGGACAAAAAGTAAAGAATCAGAACTCCCAAAATGCACAGGACCGTTCCTTTAAAGTCTCAGCACCTGAAAGAACTCAACTAGTGGTTCATATCATTCTTTATCATGTTTACTTATTTCAATTTTATGCTATAACCAAAGCAGAGTTTCATTGTGAAGTTAATTATTGAACTATATACAGTTACTGTATAAACCATTAACTTTTCAAAATCTTTACCTCTTTTGAATCCTCTATCTAAAATTAACTGTTACTCTTGTAACTGTTCCAGAATATGTTAGTATAAAAGACATCATATCTTTTAAATTTACTTTTAAAAACTCAGGTCTCTGTCCTCTCCTAACGCAATGTTCTATCTTAATCGTGGTGGCGGCTATAAGAGTTAACACATTTGTCAAAATCAAGCTGCACATTGAGATTGTTTGCATTTTATTGTTTGGAAATTATAACTCAACAGAGCCAATGAGAAAAAAAAGAAGACTCTACTGTATGTTGTAAGGATATAGACAGCAAAAAAGCAAGGGTGTGGGGGAGGAGGAAGAATTTAAAAAGAAAGCCAGATGACTTTAGGAGGAAGAATTTCAAAGTGAGAAACAGAAATTCACAATTACGTGCTCATCTTAGGGTACCATTGTTACTTGATCTGCACCTTTTCTAAAGTGAAATACTTAAAAGACAACATTCCCTGAGATCCTGATATCTGACAATAGAAGGGGAAAAAAAGAAGAAAATCTGGATAAACTAGCTCTATTCTAGACAAACAACCATCTGTTTTCTTCGCCCAGCTTCTGGGTTGCTGAGGGTGTAGAGAATGTCAAGTACTCAAAGCAAGTGTACCCTACAAAGCACGTCGTCTGTGATGCAAGCAGAAAGAACTACAGGACCATCCACATTGTAATTTTTTCTTATTATAAAAAGACCTGTTCATTTTTAGAAGTTTACAAAGAACTGGAGGGAATTTAAAATCATCAAAAAGTAAAGTAAAATAAAATCATCATCTCACTTTCCAATTACAATTATTAATATGTCTTGCCTTTTTCCTCTCCATTTTTCATATTATTGAGATGATCTGAAATAAACATGGCCTTGATTCTGGTCTCAGCCTGAACACAAACACCTTCCCGTGACATTCATTTGTCAACATATGAGGAACTTCTTGTACATATTTATACGGGCTGCATAGTAATACAGGATGTTGTTACATCCCAAGCATTCAACAATTACTGAACTTCTAAATTGTTACAATTTTTAAAAAATTTACAAAGAATTCAAGAAACACCTTTACATATAAAGCTTTCAACATATTTAAAATTACTTCCTGGGGTAAGGAAAGCCTTTCTAAGTCTGACACAAACTCTAAACACCATGAAAGAAAAGAAACTTATTAATTCAACCATAAAACAAAATCAGATTTTCTGCATGACAAAACACACCGTAAGCACAGTTACAAGACAACAAGTGGGGACAGGGAAACAAACTGTGACTCATGACAAAGGGCTAATTTCCTTAATACGGGGAGAGCTTCTATAAATTAGAAAGGAAAAGACCAACAACTCAATAGAAAAATGAGCAAAAGATATACACAGACACAGTTCATTCAGAAGAATATAGAGAGCTCTTAAATTTATTAACAGATGCTCCTCATCATAAGAGAAATGCAAAGTAAAACTATGGGGTTTGGAAAAAGGCCCTCTGATCCCTCATGTATTGGTAGTGGGAGTATAAATTAATTCAGCCCAATATTTGGGCAATATCTATTAAAAGTGTAAGTGTGTGTACCTTTTAAAGCATAATTCCACTTTTAAGAATGTATCCGGTAGATAAGCTATCATGCTATATTGTTAGGTTAGGCAATAAAGCATCATTTACAATAGCAAAAGCCCAATAAAAGATATAATTATTTCATACATTCATACCATGGAACAGGATGCAGCTGGTTAAACAAAGAGAGAAAGCTCTTCATGTACTGACATGTAACTGATTAAAAAAATTGTTTTTAAAAAGAGGAAGCTTTTTATGTAACAATCTCCAATGTATTAGTAAATAAAAAAGCAAAATATAGACCAGTTTAGATAGCATGTTACCAGTTGTTTCAAACTGGAGTGTGAAGAAGGGAAGAGCACACGCACACACACACAGATTTCGATGAATAATGTTCAGTGTGCCTCTGAAACGGTACACGGGCATTTTTGTTGGTTTGTTTTTACAAGCACTCACTATCTGCCCTTTAGTGCCTTTCGAATGAAAAAAACATGCAAATGTATTCCTACTAGAAAAGTAAAATTTAAAGTTTTCCTCTAGGATAGGAATCTAAAAGATACCCACTTCCACCTAGACGTAGGATTACCCAGTCAGAGCCCGAACACTGTGAGACTCTTGACTGTAGAACCACTTTCCCTGAAGGTTTCCCCAATCCTGTCTCTCGTAGCAATAAGGGAGTGTCTTCCACAGGCACTGCCACCAACACAAGGCCTTTACATTCCATAAAGCGACTGGAGAAAGAAACAGCATCGTTTTGATTGCCATATCTTGATTTCTAATCGGTTTGAACGCTTTTCACATTTGGGAAGCTCTTTATATTTAATCATCTGTGAGGCACCT
>PVKM010006053.1:0-30363 GCA_004027735.1 Carollia perspicillata | reverse complement strand
AAAGACCACATGCTGTTGTGGACACACAAAGTCAGGCCACTTCACTCACCTTGGCAGCAGAATTCAAGTTTTTAGAAAAAATTGTTCCATGATTAATTTATAAAATAAAGGCATTAGCCAATAAATAATCCTGGCATGGGATGAGCATGCTAGGTACTCTGCACCGTTTGTGTGCCCCCAGTATTCACATACAGAGCCCAGATCTCCAACAGGATGGCATTTGAAGAGGGGGGTCTCTGGGAGAAAATGAGGTGTAGATGACTTCCTGAGAGTAGAGGCCCCAGGATGGGCCCTTACGAGGGAATGACGAAACCAGAGCTCAAGAGCTCTGTCTTCCCTTCTCTCGCTCGCTCTCGGTCTGTCTGCGTGTGCATGCCCGGGAAAGGCAGTGTGAGGAAGAGGGACCTCACTGCACACCTGACCGTGCTGGCACCCGATCATGGACTTCCAGTACCCAGAACTGTAAGAAATCATTGGTTGTTTGAGCCCCCCCCCCCAGTTTATTGGATTTTTTTATAGAAGCCCCAAATGACTGGGCAGAAATTGATATTGAGAAGTGGGGTTCTACTGTAACAAATACCTAAAAAATATAGAACAAATTGCCAAACAATATGGAAGGGGCTTTGGAACTGGGTAATGGGTGGAGGCTGGAAGCCTTTAGAGGGGCTTGCTAGAAGAGCTGATATTACTGTGAAGACATTTTTAAAGGAGATTCTGGTGAGAGCTCAAAAAGCAGAGAGAACTGTACAGAAGCCTTCGTCCAGCTTCTTGGAGGATGCATAAGTAATTATGTACAGAATGTTGGTAGAAACATGGGAAAGGCCATCCTGAAGCAGTCTAAGAGCAAGATGAGCATGCTATTGGACTGTGGAGAAAGGCTAGGCTTGTTATAAAGTAGCAAAGAACTTGGCTCAACAGTGTTTGTGTTCTAGTGTTGTGGGGAAGGGGGAACTTTCAAGCAATAAAATTCGATTTTTATCTGAAGAGATTTCTAAGCAAAGTTTTGAAGGAGCTGCTTGGTTCCTCCCAATGGGTTATAGTAAAATGCAAGAGAGAAATGAATTGAAGAGGGAACCAGAACGTAAAGATTTAGAAAATACTCAGGTTATCCATACTGTAAAAAATGAGAAAGTAAGTTCAGAAGAGAACACCAAGGGTGGGGCTGACCAGAGAATCGATAAGGAGATCAGTATGGTATGAATCATGGACTGAATCAGTCACCCCAGCAGGAATGCTGCTGGTCCGAACTAAGGGGAGCAGAGATGGGACAAAGGGAACGAAGGCTGCTGGACTCCTCGGGTCCTACAGCACCAGACCATGAAGTTACTCAGTTGTGAACATGAGTTACTCTTTAAGACAAACGAGTAATGACAGTGAAGATTCACAGATTTAGAGATTATCAGGGATGCCACTCCTACCACAGACCCAGAGTGCTTGGGTCCACAGGGTGGGGGCTAAGCTTCCCCAAGCTTGGTTTCAAAGAGTGAGGCCACTGCCCAGTACAGTTGGGTGGGTGGGGCCACCCAGAGAATCGGAGATGCGATGCCTAAGGTGGAACATCTAGCCAACGAGGATTATTCTTGAACCTTAAAGTCTGAGGGAGTTTGTCTTGTTAGGTCATGGACTAGACTGCACCCACCATCCCTTCCACCTTTCTGATTTCTCACTTTTGGAATGGGGATGTTTATCTTACATCTGTCCCACCATTCTAGTCTGAAAGCACATAATTTGTCTGGTTTCACAGGTCCCCAGCTGGAGAGGAATTTTGCCTCAGGATGATTTGTACTTCAAGTCTCACCCAAAACTGATTTAGATGACATTTAGATAAGACTTTGGACTTTAAATCTGATGATGGAATGAGTTAAGACTTTCAGAGCTGTTGGGATGGAATGTACGTACTTTCCATGTGAGAAAGACATGAGTTTGGGAGAGGCGTGGGTGGAACTCTATGCACTGAATATTTGGGTCCTCCCAAAATTCATAGGTTGAAGGTCTAACTTCCAAATGCAATGGTATTTGGAGCGGGGGAACTTTGGGAAATAATTAGCTTAGATGAGGTTGTGAGGGTAGACCCCTGACGTTGGAATTAGCGAAAAATTGTAAGGAGAAAAATGTGACTAGAGTGCTCTTGCTCTCTGGATGCAAGCACTGAGGAAAGGCTGTGTGAGGACATAGCCAGTAAGAGGGTTCTCCTCAAGACCCCCACTGTGATGGCATCCTGATCTTGGGCTTCCAGACTTGTGAGAAGTAATGGTTTGTTGAAGCCACCCAGGCCATGGTATTCTGTTACAAGAGCCCAAACTGACTAAAACACTAGATAAAGGGAAGACCACAAGAAGTGCCCAGATACATAAATAGTGTGATATCTACAGGGACCTATTAGCAGTTTATCACAAGAGCTTAGAATACACAAAGAATGGTGAGAGATAATGCTAGAGAGTTATTGAGGGCTGGCTCAGGCTTGGGTCCTACCTACCGAACTGTGGTGAAATAGCATAAATGTTTTAAGCCAGTAAGTTTATGTTAACTTGCTATGGTGGCAATAGAAAACTAATATAGCCTTTGGTACTTGGAAGTGGTATGCTGTTATAACAAATACCTACAAACATGGAACAGCCTTGGAATTGGGCAGTGTGTGAGATCCAGAAGAGTTTGGGGGAACATGACAGAAAGAGCCTAGATTTCCCTGAATGGACTGTTAGAAATATGGACATTAAAGGTGCTACTAGTGAGGAATCAAGGAAATGAGAAACATGGTATTGGAAATAAAGAAAGCCGTGCCTGAACTTCATCTATAAGTGAAACACAATTTGTATCAAAATCCCAGCTAACCTCTTTGCAGAAATTGAGAAGTTGCTCCTAAAATTTGTACAGAAATTCAAGAGAACCCGGATAATTAAAACGATCCAGAAAAACAAGATCAAATTCGGAGGGCTCAGCCTTCTCAACGTCAAAACTTACTATAAAGTTACAGTCATCAAGAGTATATGGTACTCGCATAAGGCTAGATCTAGATCAATGGAATAGAACTGAAAGTCCAAAAAAATAAACCCATACATCTACAGCCAGTTGATTTTTTGATGAATGACAAGACAATGCAATGGGGAAATAAACAATCTTTTCAATAAATGAATAAATAAAATATGATATGGTCTTACAAAGAAATATTACTGGGCAACAAAAAGAAATGAAGTACTGATAGACACTGCAATATGCATGACCTTAGAAAACATTCTTCTATGAGAGAAAAGGAATCAGTCACAAAGGACCATGCACTGCATAATCCTGCCTCTATGAGATGCCCAGGACTGGCAAATGGAGAGAGGCAGAAAACGGAGCAGTGGTTGCCTAGGGCTGGGGAGATGGAAAGTGTCAGGGCGATGACTAAGGGAAATGAGGTTTCTTTTTTATGTACTCAGAATATTCTAGAGTTGATTATGGTGATAGATACACAACATTATAAATATAAACACTGTAGAACTATGAACTTTAAATGAGTATATCATATGGTATATGAATTATATCTCAGTAAGTTTTTTTTTTTAAGACAAGAAAACCACATCAAGATATATCATAATCAAATTGCTGGAAACCAGTAACAAAGAAAAAATATTTCAAAAGCAGCTTGGGAGGGAGAAAGGACATAAAGAGAGTAAAAAGATAAACCACAAATTTGGAGATAGGCTGATGATCCCATAATTATAAAGACCTGCTATAAATAAATAAGAGAGAGAAATAAACAACTTGAAAGAAAAGTGAACAGAACATATAAAGAGGCACTTTGCTGGAATAGAAACAAAAATATCATCAAGAAACAAATGAAAAGATGGTTGACTTTATCAGTAATCAGATAACGCAGTTTTTCAAATGTCAGATACCATTTCACAGTCCAAAATTTAAAAGTCTGATGGGAGTATTTACACTTCTGATGGGAGAATCAAATAGCATAACCTCTTTGACCACCAAAGTTTAATATTCAATTAATACAGAGAGGTATATTAAATGTCCCTGAAATTCCATTCCTTGGTATGTATCCTAGAAAAATTTGAGTATATGTATGCCAAGACACATGTACAAGAATGTCCATAGCAAAACTGTTTATAAAAGCAAAAGATCCAAATGTTCACCAGCCCTAGCTGGTGTGGCTCAGTGGACTGAGCACTTGTCTGCAAACCAAAAGGTTGCTGGTTTCATTCCTAGTTAAGGCACATGCCTGGGTTGCAGACCAGTCCCCAGTTGGGGGTATGCAAGAGGCAATAGATAGATGTATCTCTCACACGTGGATGTTTCTCTCCCTCTCTTTCTCCCTCCATTCTCCTCTCTCTAAAAATAAGTAAATAAAATCCTTAAAAAAACAAATGTTCATCAACAGAAAAATGAATAAATTATGGCATATAATGATTCTTTATGCCAATAAAAACAAATGAAATTACAGTTAAGATAAAAAAGCAAGCCTCCAGATAATTTATATCACATAATTTTACTTATAAAGATAAACAATATGCAAAATTAAACATTCACAAATACTAGGTAAGTCTATGAAAAAAATGAGGGAATGATAAGTGTAGAAATTTGCGCAGTGGTAACACTGGAAGGAAAATGTGGAGGGAAGGATTCAGGGAGGGACTCACAGGGAACTCCAAAGTTAATAGTAAGTTTTGTAGTAGATACACAGGTTTTCAGAGTACTCAAAATAGAAAATATTTTATCATTTTTGTATCTACTCAATATCTCAATAAAATTTGTCTAAAAAGAAAATAAAAGCAAATGGGAGATGAAGACAACCTTGAATGATCTCAGATGGGATGTGGAGAGAATATAGTCGTTAGAAGGGAGTCAGGGTCAAAAGAAGGTCTGGCTTTATGCTTTTCCGGAACAGGAAACAGTTCAGCAAATATATGGGCTAAGGGGTGAAAACCAACAGAGATTTGGAGACTGGAGGTTACCAGTGGTAGCAGTAATGGTAGAAACCGGCATTCATGGAGAACTTGTGCCAGATACTGGCCCAGGCCCTTCATTTGCCTTAACTCATGGCGGGCACAGAATGCTCTAAATTAAGCTCTATTAACTAGTCCCATTTTTTTTCAAATGGAAAAACTGACGCACAAAGAGGTCAAACAACATGCCCATGGTTATACATTTAGAAAGTGGGAAACCATATTCCAGCCTGACAGGCTCTGCTGCATAGTCAGGATTTTTAACCTCTGTGCCGTCAGCCTCTGATTATGACGGGAAGAATGTAACTGAAGGAGACATGTCCTCGAGGAGAGAAGACAGGTCTAAGAGACATAGCTCTGGGGCTCGAGAAAAGGAAGCTAACAGGCAGGGGTGGGGAAGGGTGAATGAGAAGGAAGCAACTCAAAATTTGCAGCCACCATTTTGTTTTTGAATGAGGTAGGAAGTCCGATTGTTTGCTGACAGTAAGTGGGGTGCAGGCTGAGTTGATCTCAAAGTATTTATGTACCTGGTAAGAGCTGAGTGGACTCGAGACCAACTAGAGGAAGACCAGAGTCACATTCTCCATGACATGTTCTTTCAGGACATACACCCAACCACAGGAAATGCTAGTACCTCTGGAACTGAGAATCAGTTTTTTCTTCTCTTTCTCTTGACCTGACTATTTGAACTCAAGTGAATTTAATGTGCTGGTAACACAACTGCCTTGTAAGGTCTTTGATACTAGCAACCAGAGCTCACTGAGCTTTTCTGCCCAGAGCCTTTCTCCAGGAAATTTTATCTTTTGCATGTTTTATATGTTTATGTTTTGTAAAGAAAAATATCTCTACATTATCTCTACATTTTTTCAAGACTAGCTTTTCTTCTACATTTCTATCTTCAAAATTAGATTATAAACTTGTTCTGGGGAGTAAGTCTTGCCTTTCAAAGAATAAACATAAAATATTTAAATACATCTCCATCTTGGCCATCTCAATAATTGAGATCCCACATATATTTCTGAAATAAATGACAACATACAAAGTAGATTTTTATGTGCTTCTAAAAATGTATTTTACACAGATTTAAAACTCCTAAAATCTATTTGCAGTTTATTTTTAATGGCAAGCTCTCATCTTTCTAAAGTATTATTCCAATTTGTCCAAATTATTACAAATTCCAAATTAATGATGATTTCCTATAGTCTATGAAAAAACACAATTTAGAAAACTATCTGCTATTCTTTTATTACAAATCATATATTCAGGCGAAATCCACCAACATTTAGAAATAGAGAAAAAATAATATATTCAATCATTTTGAAATAAATTAGCATACAATACTTAACAACTTATATTAAAGTCTAATCAGCTATAGACTTTATCATAATCAAATAATGTATAGGATATTGCCTCAACTAGGTACTTTATTTCCCCAAATTTCTCTATATACCATGCAATTAAATTACAAAATAAATATATTTCAAAAAATAATGAAACCACTCAATACAGGAAACCACAATAAGCAAAAGTATAGGACACAGGGAAACCAGTCACTGCATTGAGTGTGTTCAATGAAAAAAAGATCTGTTCAGGCACATATTCAGAAAACAACTTGTAGAACTTGCATCATACAAATTCTACTTCATTGCTATAAACTCTTAAGGGAAACAACACACACTCAAATGACAGCTAAAGATAATTTTATACCCCTATTTTTTGTCATGAACTATAACTTCCCTGATGCTCTTTAAACTAATATGTTTCAAAAGTTTTTGACCACAACCAACAGTGAGGGAAGTATTCATGTTGTAACCTAATACAAAGATACATTCATGGAATAAAAGTTTTACGTAATATTTACCTTACTAATTGTAGTGCTCTCTAACATTTTTTTATCCTTTTTTAAATGCTGGTTTCATTCTATCAAATTAAAACTCAAGAGTTTGGGAAAATACTGCTTTTACTCACATATTATTTTTAATCACCTGGTCCTAGATTGCTTTTCAGAAATTTAATGTGATTTGCCCTAAGACCACATAGGATGGAAAAGAGTAGACCTCCCATCAAAGGGAAGAGTTAGGAAAGGCAGACAGAAACAGCCTACTGACAAGCAACCAGGCAGGGTCTTCCAAAATTATGTGGTGTAGAGAATAGAATCCTGAATTTAGAATCAAGTCCTGATTCTACCGTGTTGGTCAAGATACTTTGTAGAGATTTAATTTTCTCATCTGTAAAGAATAACATGGGGCAGGGCCTCTGTCTCTTGTCCTCTTGTCCTCTGCTCTGTTCCCCGTGTCTGGAACAGTACGGGGCGGGGGGGCTGGATGAGTAAACATCTTGTCCATATGGCTGCAAGCGAGATGTCACTGAAATGCATGACTTTGTCTGTTTAATTGAAGACCCAATATGCTGGCAGCTTCATATTACCCTGTGATTAAGTGCTTCTTTCACCCTCTTTTTTTTTCCCCCAAGAAAAAAAGGGAGGGGAGAACTCTCTGTACTTTCCCTTTCTAACAGCTAGTCCTTGTGAAAATGAAGAGTATGGGTACCCTCCTCTCCACGTCCAGGATATATACAACACTGCCCTTTTAAACCACAAATGTGAAATTTAACCTACTCCTTCATGCATGTAAGCCATTTTACTCTTTCTTAGTATCATAAACTGAAATGATTAAAGAGGGTCACAGAAAGAAATTACAAGTCATAATACTTAATTGTTCAGCTTAATATCAGTACTGGTAGCTGTTTTGATCAATAAGGATGAATTTATTTTAGATGATACTCTATCATAGTGGTTTATCCTTATTACTTACAACTTCACATTCCCAAAATACAGGGTCCAGCAGAAGTAAGGCCTGCTTGAGTGTGGTTGGTAGGGTAAGAATATGGATGCAGTAATTTATAATTTTAATTTAAATGCTAGAGTGTGATATCGTTATGTTACAGAATCACATGCTTATGATTTTGTCATAAAAGGCTTTGTAGTAAAAGAGGGTGTTATTTGTGCTGGGCCCTGTATATTAATTAGTCATTTCTTTTGTTTGTCATTAATTCCACAGCAGTTATTTCAGGTATTGCATCATGCCAGCTTCTGTGAGGAATATAGAATTCCAGCCCTTGAAATCTTAACTTGATTTATCATAAAACTGTCCACTAACTATGCAAAATAATATCTGATTAAGTGTAATAAACAGTACGGTCCTTAAGAGATTTGGACAAAAAGAAAAAAAAACTTATCACCGAAAACTCTAGACTTCAAGGATGGCAAATATTACAAGGCAAATGATCAGCCATACACCTCATCCTTTGTAGGCAGCTCTGTCGAGCCAGTTACTGATCTTGGTATTCTTGCCCAGTGAACACAGACAGGACCTTGGGATCCTTCACACACATCCCTCTAGGAAGCCACAGTCAAATATGATGAAACTTGTTTTTCATCTCTGGGCTTAAGCCTCTCACGTGGTTGGAGAAAAGTCTTTGTTTACATTAACCATCACCAGCGTCCTGTCCACGAACACACCAAAAAGTACATCTTCGACTCCAAAACCCATCAAGTAAGAGGCCCTCATTTCTCTACATGGTTGGTCCAATGTTGATTGCATCTACACACCCAGCCAAGTAAGATACTTTATAATAGTGAAGGGTCAATCTGTAACAAATCACACACCTGAAAGTCTGAAAATTAACACATGTTCACTGTAACGATGTAAAAGTTGGAAGTTTACCAGCTCTTCTGAAGTAGCCATTATTAAGTTAGGCAAATGTCCTTCTGAATTTTCTTTATATTTACACAATAAAAAAGAAATATGAGTATGTGTGTTTATACGTGAACAACATTCTTTACCAAAATATTTCTGGCAAATGTTAAATTTGTAAATGGAATACAGTACTTACATAACAGATGGATGGTAATGCAAAATGTAATGCCATTTTATTTTTCATCTAACACAGCTTAGTGTCAAAATAAAACAAGGGAACATGCGTGATCCCAGCATTTTTTAATCATGAGTTGTTATCGTGAAAGATTCACCCCAGATGTTGTTGAAGCCCAAGAAATAAACCTTTCTGCTCCAAATAATCCTGAACATATGGCGGTACTACATATATTGAAAAATAAATATCTATTTTCTTATTATATGAGAAATTCGAGAAATGAGCTCTGAGAGGTACATCCATAGATATTCATGTCCATAGACATTCACGAAAACACACCTGCCCTGAAACAGGTTGTTCAGCAGGGAAGGAAGCTTGCAGAACGCTTTGTATTACAAGACTTTCATTTTGCATATGAGGAAGCAGATTCAAAGGTCACAAACCCAAGCACAGAGGCAGCGGCACAGCCACAACCCACTGTCTCTTGCTGTGCTTGCTGTACAAAACCACACTGCCGCGGCATTCTTTAACACCAGGAATTGTGTTACACAGATGGGGTTTTACATGGTTTCAGAACAACGGCCTTTGTCCCCCCCTCTCCCTTCTCGGCACCCTGGATGCCTCTACCCCAGACCCCCGGCTACCCTGGTGCCTGCGATTCCTTCTCCCTGCTCCAGGCTAGATTCCACACAGTCTCTTCCATGGGCGACCCTCCCGCCGGCCCATCTGTTCTCTTCCCAGAACCCTGCTCTTCATATTCATCTTTAGCAAAATCCTGAGGCTCAAAAAAGTGAAATTTGAACATGTTCATCTCCAGGTTGGGAGCCGAGGTTGTCAGAGAGATAAATCATAAGCACAGGTGCGTTGAGGAAAACCAAAGGTACATTTCCATTATTCATGGTAACCAGGCCTGGGACAAAGAATTTGATCCCCACAAAGGATTAGGTAGGCAGTGTCTTGATTTGAGTACTATACTCACAGAGATAGGTTCATGTTCCAAATAACTACGTGGCAGCCCCATATTTTGGGCTAAAATTTTGCCTTTGAAAGCTTGTGTAACAGTGGTGCTCTTACTTCTGAAACTAGGCACACTCTTTTTCACGACAATTGTATATCAGAAGCCCAAATATAAAACAGATAAAAATAAAATAGATGAGTTGAAACACCAGCGTGGTAAGCAAACTACATTCATTTCACTTTTCCCTCGTCCCCTCTCCCAGCACACACCCAGCTTTGGGCACTGCCGAGGAACCTTGGAACTCCCCTGAACCAGCTGGGACTCTCGATACGTTACGTATTTTGTGCATTCATCTTTACTAAATAACATCAACATCTATATAAAGACAGGGTAAAGGACATTTTACACATTGTCAATTGATAACCATGGGTAGTGTTCTATTAATCTCTTGCTTGCAGAAATTTCACACTCTGATTTTTCTCAAGCAATCCCAATTTATAAATATTGTGGACAAAAAACAAGGGGGTTCTGTGAAAAGCAACTTCACAGGGTGATATGATCATAAATGCCTAGCAGGGCAGGTCACAGTGGGGAGTCACACCCCGGGCCTGTAACTCCTCCAGTAAAAAGTTAATCTTTGCCTTCAATAAGCCTTATCCATTATTTCTGTGTATCTACGTTAAAACACTTTGAAATAAGCCATAACCACCCTCAAGGGAGCACCTAATCTTGTTAACTATCCTGTAATCGAATCTGTGCCTTGCTTCCTCTCATCTTCAAGTAATCTTCCTTAAATCCCCTCCATTCCAAGCGCATAAAAGAAATTGCAAAACTCTAATTCTCTGGAGCACCAGAGAACCTTGTTCCCCAGCACACGTCATCAGTTTGGCTCAAACAAACTCTTACAAAAATTCTCTACAAGTTTGGACATTTCTTACGTCAACAGTTTCTGTGTTGGATAAATGTATACATTAAAAATAATTTTTCTCCTGATCACAGACACACCCCACCTGTGTCCGCAGCCCCAGTTTCGTCAGACACACTGCTCACCCGGCTCCAGAGAGCTGTGCCCTTCCCTGCCCTGGTGCCACCTCCCACCGTACCCTCAGGTCCAACCTTCAAGCTGCTAAAAGACACTGTATTCCTTTTGATCCTCCAACAAAAATGTTGCAAAAATTAGCTTCATCAGCTCATGCTTTTAGCATCTCTCCGCCAAAACCCAGTCTAGGGAACTAAGCCCCCAGGGTAAGGGCTGTTGTGAGTTTGGAGGGTGGTGTTAAGAATAGTGGGCAGGGCAGGGGGGACAAATGCTCTCCCTTTTCATTCCCTCCATTTATGTCATTTCTAGATTTTTCTTTTCCCTTGCTTCAGCTCAAAGTCTTCAGGTTCATAGACTCATACAAATGAATGCCCAAAGGAACCTATTATTATTGTTATTATAGTTGTATCTCTAGCCAGATGTCAACCCAGGTTTAGGCTGAACCAATACTTGATTAATCTCTAGTAAGAGTGATTCCAAGTAGCCCTGGTTGCTGTGGCTCAGCTGGTTGGCGTGTCCTCCTAAAGACTAAAAGATTGGGGATTTGATTCTAGTCCAGGCACATACCTAGGTTGCGGTTTGATCCCCTGTTGGGGCATGTATGAGAGGCGATCAATTGATGTTTCTCTCTCACATTGATGTTTTTCTCTGTCTTTCTCCCTGTCTCTAAAAGCAATGAAGAAATGTCCCTGGGAGAGGATTTACCAAAAAACAAAACAAAACAAAAAACAGTGACTCCAAATTCATGCACCTACACTGAAGCTAAAATTTGCATTGTTGCCAAAATAGTACTCAAAGGTAAATAGAGTACTTAGAATTTCTGCTAACAGAAATGGTCATTTGGGAGAGATTATCCTAACTAAATAAATCAGAATCCCTGGCTGGTGTGGCTCAGTGGATTGAGTGCCGACCTGAGAACCAAAGGGTCGCTGGTTTGACTCCCAGTCTAGGGCACATGCCTGGGTTGTGGGCCAGGTCCTCAGTAGGAGGTATGTGAGAGGCAACTACACATCGATGTTTCTCTCCCTCTTTCCCTCTCCCTTCCCCTCTCTAAAAATAAATAAATAAAATCTTTTTTAAAAGTAAAAAAAAAAATCGGAATCATGAACATCTGACATGTGTCTGAAAAACAATCAAAGGAGACCTGGGAGTCTGGGAAGGGGAAGCTTAAAGAGGAGCAGTTGACCAGTTCATGTGTCTACTGCCGTGCAAGGGAGAGCCGGGCCTGTCTGCCGGCCAATGCGTCTGCGTTCTTTGACAGGCGAAGGGCACATCGCAGGCTTCCCGGGCTCCACGCGGCTTTCACTGACAATCAGTCAACTCTTTTGCTCTGTTTTCTCATCAAGTAGCCTTCCAGCCTTTAGCTAGTTCCCCTACCATGATGAAAATCCCTAAACCTGCTATCTAAAGAAGTAAACGGGCCTGCTAGGCCCTTTTGTCTTCCAGATGTAAATTAATAACCTGAAAATGGGATGCGTTAGACGGAGTCTGATGAATTGACTTCGTGTGACTCAGATCCACAGGCCCTTCTAAGGCTCACCCAGCACCTGGGCAGGACTCAAGGAGCTCTGTGTCTGCCTAATGAGAGGCCCAGTCAAAGTCATTGCCAGACGCTTCTGCTTCGGTTCCCTTCCCGGGGGACCTTGTGTCTTCTTGATCTCTAACTCCCTTTCCTGATAATAGACAAAAAATATGTTTTTGTTAGGTAGGATAGATAGCAAGCCGAGGCAGGGAGGAGGAGGGAGACATGGCTCACCCACTGACTCAGCTGTCTTGAGTCCAAAGTCCTTAAAGATTTGGGTTCCTATTACTTGAGTGGGGGCTGTTAATGTAAAATGAGCAGCCAGAGGGGAAACAAAGGCAGGGAGGAGGAGGGATACATAACCCACCCACTGACTCAGCAGTCCTTGAAACTCTGTGTATCTTTTCTATTATCTGGTAAAGAAAGCCTTTGAAACTGCACTTTCATCCCAAGGCCAGAAAGGCTGAAATGGGCTCGTAGTGCCTGAAGGAAGAAGCCCACTAATACCTTTGAGTGTTCACACCCATGTTCTGGAAAGCTAACACCACCTTTACCTGACAATCAGCATGTAACTTCTTCCCCCTCACCCCTCATTCTGCCAACTATGTAAGTCTTCAGGACAAAGGACTGGGCGGGGGGCAGGGGTTGGCACTCTGGGCCCTCTGGGCACCCTGCCAGGCCGCCTGGCCTCTGGCCAAGCATGCTGGCCTCCCTTACCTTCAGGGGGCCCCTATCCTGCTTTACCCTGACCCTATGCCTTTCAGTCCCCACCCCCACCCACCCCCCACCACCACACACAGCTAGGCCCATTCTCTTCCAGAAGAAGGGATCACCAATAAACCCTGCTGGCACACTGACCAGCTCACTGATCTGTAATTCTTTACTGCATTGGTGAGACGAACCAAGTTTCTGGGAGTTTTTCCCATAACATTTTGACAAGTGCTATTCACACCCTTAATCCTAACTCAACTTTAACTTTCCCAGATACTTTGCGATATAAAGGTGGAGCAAAAGTAGGTATACAGACGTGCTCTCCCCCAGGGGCCTGCCCATGCCTTTCCCTTCCTCCTTTTCTTCCTCCCCCCGGCCGTTACCTCTCCTTTCTCTCTCCTAAGCTGCAAGGGCTGTTCTACCACCTCTGTAACTTTCTAAATAAACTTTCTCTGGTAATTTGAAAAAGAAAGTAGGTTTACAGTTGTGAGTATGAGAAACACGGAGTTTATTCTTGTATTATTTATTAATCATTGAGTTATTTTCCGTGCAAACAACTATAAAACTACTTTTGCCCCACTCTGTATTTAGCAAAAGTATTCAACAAATAGTTACTGCCTACTGTAGCCACTCACTGCTTCTTGTACCCCGAGAGTGAATTTCAGGGGGCCTGACTGAGGCATCGTCCTGGAGGCTTGCCCAGCAAGCGAACCTGCTTTACCTCAAGATACCTGGGGCAATTCCTGGGGATCAGCCTCAAGGTCTCCGTTGATGTCACCTTTCCTCTTTCATCTCTATCTCTAAGGCCATCAGGTTTCCTGCATTCCCATGTGAACAAGGTTCGGAAGGCCATTCTTACCCCAGCAAGGGCGTGTCCCCTCCCCCTCCTTCTGGAAGTCTGCTCAAACCATTTGAGAGCCTTCTGATTCCTTCCTTTCAGGGGGATGTATGGTACCACGCCCACCTAGTATTTAAACCCACTGCCCCTCGGCTAAATATTGACTTTCTACCTCGCAGTATCACCTTCCTGAGCACGGATATTTTTGATTGCTGGATTCTGAAGGTTAAAAATGCTGAACTGAAAGATATGAAAGATATGGGTCATCTGCATGCGGAAGTAGAAAGGTGACCTATGCAACCTAGAGATGATCCTCCATAAGAAAAAACAAACCCATGTTGGGAGCTACTCTCAGAAACAGTCTCCCTTTATACTTTCGTGTGTCCTGGCTTTACAATGAAGAGACTCTTGGTCAGACTTTTGTAAATTTCCAGTTAACATTCTAATTAAAATCCGACACACATCCATGAGCTCTCTCTGAAGCCGTGATCCCCTCCCCCACCTCTCCAGGGACCACACATGTATGAAAGGAGACATGCTAGAAAACGCTAATTCTGCACCCAAACCATCAGCTGCAGATAAAAGCAGTTAAGTTGCTGAGCAATAAAGATGATTATCTTTCTAATAATACTACAACGCATTACTGTTAGTTGGAGAGAAGGAGTTCCACCTTTAAAGGCTTTCCATATGTGACTTCCTTATGGCTCTCCCACTGTCTCCCCACCATACCCCCTAAGCAGGAATGGAATCTCACCATAAGCCTCTGAAATAAAACTGTAATTTTCATAGAAATCAACAATGAGAAGCAAGAGAGTCTCTAGGTGATGCTGAAACAGGGTACAGAGCATGTTCCCCCACAGCTAATGGTTGGAGGAAGGGGTGGAGCTGATGATAAGGCTTAGGATACTTCTCATAACAATGACAAGGTGATGGCTGTGTCTTCCCTGAAGGGAAGCTGTGCTACTGCCCCAGGTAAAGGGGGCACTAGGTGTGTAACTTGATTTTCAGAATGCACGGTGACCTATGACATAGCTGGGGTTTTTACAGCACCTGTTCCAGCGGCAGGGAGGCGGTTCCCCCTGCATCCCTGAGTCAAGGATGGCAGCCTAGAGAAGGTAGAATAATATGGGGAAAGTGGCAAATGTAACTCATTGTGGGAGAAGCCACATAGTAGGTTATGAAGGAAGCCCCCGGGCACTTAAAACTAAGGTCCGACAGCCATGAGCTGAGCTGCTAGGCGGCTTGGAAAGGGTGTAGGAAGTGGGGAGCCACGAGGAAGGAGAGCAAAGACACAGCAGCCGTGAGGAGCAAGCAAGCAGCTATGTAGTTTGTAGTCAAGATCCTGCTATGCGGCCTGACGTAGTAAGGAAGGAGACACACTGCCACTGATCGTGCCTGCTGTGACTCCAAGCCGTTAAGGCCCCTGCCTGGCAAGACGCTGACCTGCTGCTGTGCAGACCTGGACTCTACCTGGACTCTTGGGACTTGTGCCTTTTCTGGATTTTACCCTGATCTAGTATAACATGGTCCATGCTTTCCTGGACTATTACATGGAGGCTGATGGCAACACACCCCAGATACTGAAGGAGAGAGCTGCTGCGAGACAGCACAGCTGGTAAAGCACAGACACGGACGTGGGGAACTTTGGGGACTTTTGGCTCACAGCCTTTTGGGGAGCAAGAGAAGTGCTGGGTCTCATGGGAGAACAGGGCTCTGAGCTGAAGTGCTTCTAGCCTCCCCAAGGATGGAATATTGTAAATAAAAACCTGTTTGTTTCAATACTAATTGTTGGGTCCCACACCAACGTGCCACATGAATGGGCCCCTGTCTGCACGGTTACAATGCTGTGAGTGGAACAGTTGTAACAGACTCCCATGATTATAGTCTTGCCCCTTTAAACTCCAGGGGGAGTCCACCTCAACCATAACAGAATAGCAAGTATGAGCGTGGAGCAGGACAAATGCACGGGACCACACTGCAAAAGTCACAGCTCCTCACTCAGCCTCTCCCAATGCCTGGAGGACAGTGTTATCCTGACAGCTTACCAGTGCTTCCTGCAGGATGCAGTCAAGTCAGAAAAGAACAGTGGCAGAGGCCATGTCTGGCTGAGGGTTTACCATGACCGGCTGCCTCCTAAGCCTCATAGCTGTTATTCTCCCGGGTCTCCTTGTAACCACCACATTACACTGCCTCCCTCTAAATATGTTTGAAATAACTTAGAAAAGTGAGAGTTTATATGCCAGCTTAATCAACACGTGTAAAAGACAACAGATCCCTGAAGGAGCTGACAGCCATGTTTGACCCGCCGGTTTCTTTTTCCCCCTCCTGTCCCAGTGTAAGCAGTAATATAAATGGAGTCACTTTAAACTGGAGCTGGAGTAGCCAGAACTGCCTTGCACATCTTATGTGCAAACTTTGGAATGTTAAGAAGGGGCAAAATGACCTTTGGACGGGGCCTAAATAACCTTGTTTCCTGAAGAACTGTTTGCAAAGATAACAAGAAAGCAGTTATTTTGACTACTGAACTGAAGACAACTGGACTAAAAAAATTTTTTTAAAGATTGTTTAGAATGAACATTACTATATTATGTTATTCGTACCATTAAAAATGCCTTCCTTCTAGTGACTTCATTGTTGCCCCTCCCTTGCTCATACTCATTGCCTTTGTCTCTAATTTGGAACTGGGCTTCTGCCTCAATTAAGAATTCCCAAATAGCTGTCCTTATTAATCTCAATACACACTTGTTGACTCTCATGTTGAAAAGCCTTTTATTTTCAGGTTAGCACCAAATAGTGCTTATGCCCGCCCCTTTCCGTCACCACTCCCGGACTCCTTTCTCCTCCCCTTCCCCCTCTTCCTGTTATTCCCTCTGTATTCTTCTAACGGGTTTCCTTTTGTGCCCCTCTCCTCTATTAAATCATTTTAAGGGTTCATAAGAAACATGATGAGACCCACCAAAAATAGCACCACTTTTAAAAGTGTATGTAATTAAAAGACTTTATCTACTTGAATATTATATTTTAAGTGGAATTAAATATTTGGTAAGCATGCGGGGCATGTAAATTTTTTCTTTTGTTTTTTCTTGCCAACCCCTTTCTTGAATTAACTTTAGACATATTACAAAGATGACAGAAAGCCTAGTAAATTTTTAAGAGTCATCACGAAACCAAAAGTCGTTTCTACTTTAGATTGTCAGCATATGATTATACCAGAATTTTATCAAATTTAAAAATAGGAACATAGATTTGACTTTGCATAGAATTCTAAATTCTCAAAGCATTTTACCGAAGGGCCCTGTTTACCCAGCTCCTGCGTCACTTTCACTGACGCCCTTCCCCTGAGGCTGACGCGGCTGCTCTGGGCTCTGGGCCGTATGTACTTTGTTCATTCTATACCCTTATTATCGTCTTAACTGGGTCATTTCGTGGCCTGTTTTCACAGCAGCCCCCCTCCACTCGACAGAGACGGCCAGGGGAAACCCAGCATTTTATTCATCTTTGTATTTCAAGGATGCCTAGGTCATCAAGATCCCCAAGGCAGATGGGTTGAATAACGGCACAGAAATTCACATTTAGCCTTCAGATGGACTTGGGTTACCACAATACCGGACACGCTGGTGGTGACTGGCTCTTGCTTTGCCTAATAAAAACAATCTAAAGCCTTTGGTGTTTGAGAAGAGGAAATGTACATGGCGCATTTTTCAAACCATCTACAGACAGGGCGGACTGCAGCTTCCATTCAACTCGCTTCCGTCTCATCCAGTGTCAGCTACTTGATCCAGGTGATAGTGATTTTCTGAGTTGCGATTTACTACAGGGCTGGTCTAGAAATGATCGCGTGAATGAAAAGCAACCCCTCCTCTCCTTTCCCTGGCGAAGATCCTTGTCCACTCCCCTCTCCCTGAGTCCAGACATCGCGTGCAGAACCAAAGCAGTCTGGCCTTTTGTTGCCTTTTCAGTGCACTTCCACACCTCCTGTACTATCTGGTCTTATAATGAGGCCGTAGGACGAGTGCACAGGTGAGGAAACCGTGCTTGACATTTGCGTAACGGTCACACTGAGCAGAACCCAGTTCTTCTACCTCCCGATTCTCAACCAGGAGCCCCCAGCAAAATCCCCAGAGGAAGCTTTTACCAAAATGCACCGGCTAGGGCTTCAGCCCGTCACCCCTGGTTCAGGACCTTTGGGCCGGGTCCAGCAGGTGCACTTTGAAAAACTCTCCTGGTGATTCCTAGGCGCCTCAGGTTAGGCAGCCGAACTACCAGACCACACAAATCTTGTAATGTCGGACGTATTCCCTGAACACGTCGGAGTTATTTCTGTTTTCATTCAGTGGCCAGTGAGCTTGTTCACACTCCGTGAAGCACCTCCCCTCCCAACACAGGGTGAGGCAGCGGCGCTGTCGCTGACACCAAAACGACCCAGCTACGCACCTGCAAAAGCTATCCGGACCGCAGCTGCGGGCAACGTGTCCCGCCCGCCACCCGGCCAGGGCACCCTGCCCCCAAAATTCTTCCCTAGGCGTCCCCTAAGGTCCTGGGGGAGCCACAGGCCGCGGGCCCTGCTCTCCCTTTAGTCTGCGGGGACTTCCCCTGCTGCCACTCGGTCATGTTCTTCCCATCAACTCAGTCTCAGGGTTACGCCTGAACTTGAGATTCTCACGTTTGGGGTGGTTCCGAAATTACTTCGCGGCAGACGCAGACATCCCCGCGCCTTCCGCTCCGCGTACTCTGTGCACACAGAACCTGGGTCAGGCCACACGCGCCCCTGGCCGGGGACCGCGGGGCGGGCGGGCGGTGGCAGCGCCTCCATTCCTTCACTGGTCGCCGTCGCCCGCTCCGCCCGGCTCCGCCAGGAGCGGGGAGCCGCGGAGAAACGGGAAGCGCGCGGGGACTGCACCAAGGTGGCCGCCCGAGGCGCACGTGTAGCACGTGGGGCGGCCTCAGCTCGTGGGTGTCCAGCCCCACGGTGGTCCCGCCCCAGGCACCTGCCTGCCACTCGGCGACGGTCCGGCTCTGCGCGCTCCGGCCCCCACGGCAGCAGCGTCCAGCCACGCGCCTCACCTTCTCCTTCTCGGAAAGTTCTCGAGCCGGGCCCCACGGCCTTGCACTGGCGGCTGGGGGAAGGCGGGCCACTATGGGCGGCAGCCGGGAGGGCAGCACGGAAAAGGAGAAGAGGAAGGGGAGGAAGGGTCTGGCATCCTCGGTGGGGGGATCCCCCGCGACCCCAGCCTGTCCGCGGTGGCCGCTCCAAGAGACCCCTGCTCTGACTTTCCGCCCGGGGTTAGCGACTCCGACTCCCGACGACATCATTGTCATCACTTGTACTAGCTAAGAGTTTGGGATGGTCAGACTACGGTTAAAATCTCCCTCCACTAACTAGAGTGCAATCTTAGGCAACTTATTGTACCCATCTCTGCAAAGTGAGGGAAAGAATAGTGCCCATCCAGGGCACGTCCAGATTTTGTGGGGCCCGAAACTGCAAATGGGGAGCAGGAGGGCCTCTACAAATTAGATTCAGGGCTCTGGAAGGGACTCGCACAAGGGAAGAGGCGTGAGGCTGAAACTTCAGCTTTATGCGTCAAGCGCCTCCGGAAACTCTTCTACGCAAGGTTGAAGCGAATAAAAGGAGGTGAACTTCGTGAACCGCCTAGAATGGGGCCGGGCAAACTCAACAGGTGCGCCCCATGGGGGTGATATCCTTGTAACAGGTCAGGTGGACACGGGGTGGGGGGAGGAAATAACACTGATTGTCAATTATGTGCCACGTGTTTTAAATACATGTTGAACTCAATTCATGCGCAAACGTCATGCCAGTTTTACAGCTCAAAAGCCAACTGGAGGCAAGGAGAAGTCCTATCACTTACTCACGGTCACAAAGAACCTAATTCTGCCACATTGCAAGTGCCCGGTTTTTCCACAATTCCACCTCACAAATATTATTATGTAAATATACTACTATGACTGGTTGTTTAAGCAAGAAAAGGAAAAAATTTCCCCACGAGAGATCAAAGTGCATCAGAAATACCTTTATTTCTGAATTTTCACTGCAGAATTTCCCCAGCTCAGTACAACAGCGAGTGGATTGTCCTGGAAACCACAGGGGCTGCGTGTGAATTACTGGGCTGCAAAATCAACGAACGGCTTTCCTTTACCTGTGTTTGGGTTACACATTTGTTCGCGCTGCCAGCCCCATGCATTTACTCTTTCTGTAGATTATTAATACCACTGCAATTTAGATTAATGGGTTTATAATTTGTCCCGAAAGGGCTGATAAACGAAGACAAACATAATGAAAGGAACACTCCTTATGGAAGTTACTTTACATACTTCCCTCATTGAATCGCCACATCTCTGCTGTAGTGAACTGATGGAAGCTCGAAAAGTATATGGATAATACATAAGCTTTCTTTCTTTCCTTTTCTTTTTTTACAACTTACACGCACTTTATTTACTTGATTGAAAACCCTCTCGTGGTACACAGAGTGTTTTACATAGTGGACCCCCACTTGGTTCACACTGACCTCCGTGAGCCGTGTTTGGGTTGCTCACCTCAACACTCTGCTCGGTTGGTGCTGCCGCTGCCCTCGGTGTGTTTTCTTTCAGGATCAAGGTGGGTACTTGCACTGAAAAATCTTATTTTTAATTCCTTCTCTCACAGTTCTTTCTTAGATTCTTAGCTATGCATAATTACACCTACAATGGAGCGAGCATCCCAAAGCCCCCGAGATCAACCCTTCTGCTCCACAAGGCGACACGATCTTCCAGGTCCACCTTCCCCTTCCCGGCCTCAGCAGGCCCAGGTCCACCTGGGTATGTCAGAGGTATGTTAGGCTCTCTAAATTCTTACATATGGCCTGGATTTAAACCCAGTGTTGCTGGGATCCTAAACTTTGGCCCTCTTTTCTACACCTTGGGGAAAAGAGAAGAACCTAGCAAAAATACGTGAAGGAATTCATGTCTTGCAAAGTGGGGGAAAAGAAGACACCCAATTCTAGTAGTTATTTTCTGTAGCCAGAAAATGAAACGTAAATTATTTTATGTTTAATTAATGTCATAAATTAAACGTGAGGTATAAACATAAAAAAGCTTAGGCCCACAGCTTGGTTTTCTAGCGTAAGGAAGGAAGAGTGCCTTGTATACTGCCAAGCACACAATGGTATATTTGTTAAATGAATTAATTAATTCATAAAAGAATTAGTTAAATGTTACCGGGTGGTGCCCTTTAAGTCACAAACTTTCAATAGATGTGATTCTTGTAAAATGACAATATAGCAAAGAGGGTTTTTCCCCTTTATTTTTTCTCACTGTATCCACTCTTTGGTCACTATCGGCCAATAACATGGGCAAATTAAATGTTAAAAGGGAGCAAAAGGAGGAAGGAAAGAACAGGATAATCAAAGGACCATAGGCAAGACAGGGAGAGGAAGGGAGAAGGAGAAGGAACATCCTTTCCCTTGCCTGGTTCTCAGAAAGAAAACATTTCATACATATAAAAAAGAAATGTGAAGTAAGTTAAATCCTCTAACTAAAGTTTTAAATTAAGCCATGACTTTATACTTATGGGATTTGTGTGGAAACAGCAATACTTTGTTAAGGCAGAAAATAAACCTGCATCTAAGCAACACGCGCCCCCTCCCTGAGGCTGTGGATGGGGTGGAGGGTGGGAGAGGCGCCTGTTTAGATGAAGAAGGCAGATTCACTCCCTCTGCCTCAGGCAGAGCGTTCATCAGGAAGTGAACTTTCAAAGACTTTCAACAACAAATTCAGTAAAGGAAGTGGCAGGGGCATACATGCAATTTTCAAGGAATAGGTGATTTTTCAGGTATTCCAAGTCGGGGATGAAATGGTGGCTCTAATAAGGGAATGGTGGCTGACACTGTAATGGTCCCCCAGGCCAGCCGACTCCAGCGCCTGTGCTGTACAGCCCTTCTAAGCAGAGCGAGTCAGGCCGTTCGATCTAGGTATGGCCGGCTGGGCAATACAAAGTTACAGGAAAAAGGAACTCTGGGTGCTTCATTAAACGACCTGCAGGAGACGTGAGGCTCTTGAGCCTAAAGTTTAAAGCAAAGTTTAAGAAAATGGGTGAAGGATGTCAAGAGGTTAAAACAAACAAGTAAAAATATCTGTTAAGTGAATGAATAGGGTGGCTGAGCTGCCATCAGAATCATCTCTTATACAAAAATACAAAAATGACTTTGCTCATTTAATGTATTCAATAAATATTTAGTATTTTTGACCTAGCATTTTTATCCTAATATATACATTAGCTCATGAATGGATAAAATTAAGCGTGTTGAGACAAAATAATAACTTCCATTTTACATTATTTCCCCCATTGCACACAAGGTCAGCTTTGACGTCTGCCAATAGAAATATCATAATTTTTCAATTATTCTTCTTGTATTTTCAATAGATTGATAACAAATCACTTCCTTATTGTATAAAATTCTCTAACAAGATAAAAAAGTAAACGTATTATTGAAAATGAAAGACAGAAAGATCACAAAGGCTACTTTTTTCTACTTACCAACTTTAAGAGGGAGGGGCATACTATAATATACCTTGAAGTATCATAACTGTTTTATTCAACCAAAATTATCAAAGAACTCAAAATTATATCAAAATATAAATTGCAAAAAAAGTATGGACATTTAAGGAAAAGTTGAAAAATCCACTGCTTATTGGAGGACGTCAAGGAGAGGATGTGACTGGTGGTTGATTCATGAGTGGTCTCTGGCAATCCCAGGCTCCTCAGCTTCCCCCGTCCTTAGAATATGTGCTCTGACTGCTGTGCCCACAGTGGGAGCCATTTTCAAGAACGTTGCCTTGAGATAGTAAGGTGTTGTGGAGGTCATCTGGACTGTGTCCATGATGGAACCCAGTGAAGGACTCTATAGAAACCTTGAAGATTCTGGCGGGCAGGTGCCCAAAACAAGGCTCTCATTCCTTAAAGCTGCCACCTACCAGTCTAGAGTGGTCTGCCTCCTTCTTCAGTTTCTCCCTGTTCTCTGTGAGTATGGGGGACAGTTTTGGATCACACAGCCCAGTTCCTGAGGTTGTGAGCGAACAATTAGGAAGCCAGCCAGAACACTGGAGAAATGGGCCTTGGGAGAGACGCAGCCCCACAGGGGAAACCCTGAGCTGACCATCCACTCTATGTGGGAAGTGGCCCATATGTCAGGTGTTGTGGACTGACATGTGGGTACAGGGGTGCTCTGAAGAAGCTAACTGCTTTAATGAATTTGTTTGAGAAACCACGCATAATGCACTGTGGCAAAGAAGAGAAAGAAATGGCTGCTACAGTGGGCTGGTCTACTGTGGGCAGTTCAGCTGGCCACTGATGCCCAACTAGGGTCTGAAGCCTGAGTTAGAATGTTGGAAGAAGAGCTGCGGTTAGAGATGGACATGCAGTTGTCCACTACTCTGCTAGCTTCAAGAAGCCCAGGTAGAAGAACAGAATAATAAGCTGGAGACTTCAGCATGCCTTTTTGCAAAAGTAGGGGAGGCTCAAGCTGCCAAAGATTAAGAATCCAGTCCTTTGACAAAGCCTGGCTCCGACATGAAGAGGTAAAATTCTGGGAAATTGAGGAGAATGGAGGGAAGGATGTTGTGGTCACAGACATTGAAACAAACAGAGTGTCTCATGTCCTCTAACCCCTAACACAAAAGAAAATTTTAAATAGTAATCACCCTGGACTTCTGATAATAGAAAGATATACCCCCAAAATCCTAGGAGAAACACTTGCATTCTTTTCTGTTCCTTGAAATTGTAAATCTCATCATGTCTTTGAAATGTACACACTGCCCATGATTGCCTGAGATTGAAAAATGAAGTGTGGGGGCACTTTTTAAAATACAGAATGAAATAGAGGCTCCCTTACCCCAAATCTAGTCAACAGCATCAGTGAGATTTCTGGTGAAGGGCAAATACAAATTTAAGTTTTCTCCACAAAACTTTGTAAAAAGCTTTCTCCGTGAGTGGATAATCTTAGTTTGTTTCTGTCTGCCAGTGACACATTTGGACGCAACTGTTTTTTAAACTGATGAGCTTTATTTTGTTGTACGTGACTCACGGCTAGAGTTTTGGAATGAGAGCTGTGGGTCTGTCAGTGTGTCTATGGACACATGGTGTGGATATGCGATATTTTTCTACTTCTGGAGTGTATTGCCAAAATTAATTTGTCAAAGAGCTCTATCTATTTAACTGGCTTAAAGGAAAACAAGTTTCAATATGAATAATGCATTTATGTGAAACTGAAACTTAATTTTCTTTCATCTGCCACATGGGAAAAGTTTTCTTGAAGTAACTGTTTTTGATGGGATTGTGAAAAGCTTTTCTTTATCTTATAAGTAATCCGCCTAGAAAACAAGGATTCTCTGTTTTATCAAACTAGTTTCCTGTGCTTCAAGTTGTCTTTATCAGGTCTTTGATGATTTAAGAAAACTAAGTCTTCTCTACTAAAAGAGCGAAGGTTTATCTGCAATTATGTAACTCTCTATATTTGCCTTTGAAGTCTTTAACTGTCACTTTGTTTAAATAAATAAGTGTTGTTTTTACAATAACTTATGATCGTATGCAATTGAATGTTTTAAATCTGGATATTTTAGACAAACTTACCAAAAATTAAATTCTGAATATTCTTCTTGACTTTGGACTGACTGGGATTTTTCCAGGGGTATCTGAAACATCTTAAAAGTTGTGTTCTCTCTTCTTATGAAGGAGAGATAGTAAACTAATTTAATTAGGCTTATTTGATATGTTAAATTAAATGAAAAGCATTGTCAAGTAAGGAGTGATGCTGATTTTTTAGGGTATATTTATATGAAATTCTTACAAATTTGGTATGTTTGGGTACAATGTTGTAAGTCATAATTTTGAAATGTAGGCCACTACATTTGTTTGTCAATTTGATGATAATGAACTCTCATCAGATCGGTACCTATGGCCATTCTTAAGTCTATTGTCATTTACAGTTATTGTTTTACTCTGAGGCCTTTGTGAAAGTGTGCCTGGGAAAGTGCTTCATCATCAACACAGTTCATGGAAAAGACTGACGAGTATAGGTTTCTGATACCTGAGATCAATTTGCCTTCCAGTGGGAGGGAGAACAGTGAACCTTTTCAGTGCCCCCCAAAGGTGGCTGCCTGCACAGTGCCCCAGTGTGTCGTAGGCGGTAGCCCAGGATCTGTGCCTGTTCTCCTCACACTGACGATAGGATGTTAACATGTGAAGACTGGCCTCTGCTGCAGGATGCTCTGTGGTTTTGCTGGAACAGCTGTGAGAGGGATGGGGCATGAACCCCTAGGAAATTCAAGGCCCAGGCACCACCACTATAAGGTTTTGGGGAGTCATTTGGTCAGAACACCATTATTCAGCACGGGGCGGTACACACTGGGGCCACAAGCCCCCGGCACAACTCACAGTACAGACCTCTTGGTAACCAGCTGACAACACCACCCAGCACTCAGCAGCTGATGTTATTGCTTGGCAGTTGGTGATGCAGAATGGATTCGGCGTATGAAAGGTAAATAGGGTCGGTGGGTATCAATGTTGAATGTACAACTATGCAGACTGTTCACCACCAAGACAGCATATTCGCAAGTGGCGGACTGCTGGATGTGCCATTGAAATTTAGTTTTAAGGGTTATCTTACCTAGATATGTAACTAAGGAGAGCTGTTCTCTCAATATGGGATTGGAGAATGAATTTGCTTTATTTTATTTTATGTATATCTGATAGATCGAGCTTGTCAATGATGTTTTCAAACCTCTTTACTATTTTTTAAATTTTATTTATTAATTTTAGAATGAGGGGAAGGGAGGCAGAAAGAGAGGGAAAGAAACATCGATGTGAGAAACATTGACTGTTTGCCTCTCTCTCGTATGCACCCCAACCAGGCAGGTAACCCAGGCACGTGCCATGACTGGGAATCAAACTGATAACCAGCCTTTCATTTTGCAGAACGATGCTCAGCCAACTGAGCTACACCAGTCAGGACAAACCCCCTTACTATTTTTGTCTGCTCAACCCAAGAGTAATTTAAAGAGATTCTGTGGCAGTGCCAATTTGTAAACTGATGCCTACGCACAGAGGGCAAAGAGAGACCAAAGAAAGAGGCAGACCGTTCCAGATTGGTAGGTGGCAGCTTCAATAAGCAAGGGAACTTACCTGTGAAGCTTGTCTTGGGTGCCCGGAAGGTAAATAGATCTACACATCGGCCCATCAGAATCTTAAAAGTTTACATAGAGTCCTTCACTGGGTTCAATGATGCACACGGTCCAGATGATCTCTACAACACCTTACCCTCTCAAGGCTATGTCCTTAAAAATGGCTTCCACTGTGGGATTGGTGCGCAGGGTATACATCCCAAGAATGGGGAGGAGTGAGGAGCTTCTTATTGTCTGGACCCAGCTTGAGTCAACCAGCAATCATGTCTAAGTGACCTCCTCCAACACTCCACCCCCTGTGACTGGCTCTTACCATCTTACATGCTCCCTTCTCCCTGATGCACCGAGTGATCAGCAAGGGGTTTCACTAGCATGGAAGTATCTCGTTTGGCAGCTAGTTGGCTGCATTGGAGGCAAACACTATAATGATACCGGTACATACAAGAAAAAACAGAGTAAGATAATGATTCCCCAAACAATTTTTCCACCAAGAGCCCTGTGCTCAGAACCACTGGTTTGTTAAGTCCCCTGGGCAGGGGGTGAGTCACTCCAAGCACTCACTTGGACCCTCGTGTGACTTAGAAAATGACACATTGGCAGACCCACTGGGCATGAACACAACAGTCTGTTTAGGTAATGGCATAGGTACCTCCTTGCAAGGCAGTAAAAATGTCCAAGGCCATCCTATTTTGGAAGACAGCTTTTCTCTTTAGAGACATTTCAGTGTTCAGTAAGGACAGGCTTTGCTGGCCACCATCTAAGGCTTGTCGAGTGAATGTAGTAAGGGCTTCTCTCTGTGCTATAATGTTCTCCTGGCCAATGGAGGGGACAAAGATAATGGCAAATGATTGTACTAGCAACAAAACAGTGTGCCCACCTGGCCTTTGCCTGAAGGAAAGGGAGGCCGGCAGCTGTAGGAACCTGACCTGCTTGAACATAACAGACGTGTTTGCTGGGGGAGCAGCACTGTCAGGAATGAGGAGATGGCCTGGGGATGTGATATGCCAGACCAGGACCGCACCTTCCCCGCCTGCCCCCTTCAGTGGTGCCTGGTTCATTCCAGGCATAGTTCATTTCAACAGGTCTGGCTTATAGCAGGACAACGGGATCCCCCTGGAGATTGAGTAGTTCTCTCTCACCCAGGGTCACAAAGTAACTGACCCATTCTAGTGGGACATTCCATTGCAAATTCTACTGAATAACTTCTTTCCCAGGCTTGATAGTGTTCAGTGTCTCAGCAGGGGTCCTAGTCCGGCATATGGGACGACAGGCTCCACTGGCTGATCATTCGAATGTATTAAAGCCTGGGGTAGTACTGTAGTCTACCCAGTCAAGGTGGTTTCACCTGTTAGTAATTTAAACTGCTGCCTTACTGTGTCACTTTTCCTTTTTACCAATCCTGTCCATCAATGAATGAACAGATGGACGAAGAAGATGTGGTATATTACAATATACCACACGTGGTGATATATCACAGTAGACTTAGCCATAAAATCTTGCCATTTTCAACTGCATGGATGGACCTTAGAGATACTATGTTAAGTGAAGTAAATCAGATGGAGAGAGACAAATACTGCATGATTTCACTCAGATGATTTCACTCAATATGAAAAGAAACAACGAATGAACAAACAAAATGAAAACGCACTCAGAGATGCATGCAACAAATTGGTGGTTGCCAGAGGAGAAACAGAGAGAGGCAGAATGGGTGAAGGGGGCCAATCGTATGGTGACAGATGGAAACTAGAGTGTGGATGGTGAGCGCACAATAGTACCCACAGATGTCAAATTATAATGTTGCACACCTGAAAATAATAACACAGTAATAATTACAAAGATTCAAAACCACTAAATGTCACTGGATTTTATACTTTAAAATGGCTAATTGTATGTTATGTGAATTTCACAGACACCAGAAAAATAGAAAAACATTCAAAGCATAAAAAACCTCACCCATTTTAAAAGAAACAAATACAGCCACACATCAATGATCTCTCTTGGTTATAAGGGCTGGGCTTTGGAATTTGTAGATATACAGAGGCAATTATTTTTAAATAATGGGCGGGATCCAGCTTATGTGTGTGCAGATATGCTATTCATAATAGTGTATATAGAGAATCTTGTGTTTCAGAGATGCATAGCTGGAGCTCAGTGAGGTGAAATGTCTTTGTCAAGTGTATGTAGATATTATTGTGGCATTTTTTACAAACTGAAGATAAGACTCTCCACCAACACAAAGATTGTGACTCACTGAAGGTTCAGATGATGGCTAGTGTTTTTAGCAATATTTTTTAATTAAGGAATACATATTATTTAAAAATATGTAATGCTATTTATTGCATACTAAATAGACCATAGTACAGTATATACATAACTTTTATATGCATTAGGAAACCAAAAAATTTATGTGGCTTGGTTTATTATAATATTCACTTTATTGTGTTTGTCTGAAACTAAACCCACAGTATCTATGAGATATGCCTGAATATTTTGCCAAATATATATCAGATCTCTAGACTCAATAACTTGCAATATTATGGAAATTGCATAAAGGATATGACACAATTATAATTACATTTATTAGGTACCTACAACATGCTTTTAATTTGCACTCTCTGTGTAATAAATCATTTAAACTTTGCAACAACCTTACAAATAGGTTCTAAAATTATTCCTGTTCAATGAATGAGGAATCAGAGGCAGAAGAAACCAATTAGGTTACTTTTCCAAGGTTTTTCTTAAAGCCAATAAGTGACAGACAAGATTTAAATCTAGGCAGCTTAACCCCCTGATCCTTAGAGGTCTTATATCCTTAGCCTCCACTGCTGTGCAAAGCCTGTATTAGCGTGGCCTGAGCTGGGAGGGAGGTGGAAGTCACTCATTAGTACAGGCCGGTGCCCACTTCCCTCGTGGCTCCTAGGGACTTCTCCAGTTTCAGAGGGGCTTCGGGGAATGCCCATCCAAGTAAAGCAGTGTGGGATGGATCTGAGAACACTGTGGAAGAGCAGTGGAAAGCCCCAGCCATTGAGAGATTTAAGGCTCTAGCAATTTCCCTTTGTCAGTGGTGGGAAAATGGCACCAGGTGTTAATCTGGGTTCAGCAACCGTGGCTCTTGGGTTCTGGCTAAGAGAAGAATTCAGAGCCAAGACCCAAAGAAAGTTTATTTAGGAAGTCATAGAAGTAGAAGAAATGGGCTCAGAAAAGAAATTGCAGCAAAAGAAGGGCTCTTGGAGCTTAGGAAAGAAAGCGATACATGTTGGGAATGTGTGTGTAGGGAGAGGGTGGGGGTGGAGAGAGAGATAGATAGATAGATAGACAGATAGACTGATAGAAGAAATATCCCCGGGGAAAGAAGAGGGTGGGGAGAGGCACGTGCTGGGTCCTTCATCCTAAGGGCTTTTATCTGAGGTCTCAGGGGAGGGTCTCAATAGAATACTCATCAGCTCTCCCAGTGTGTCTCCTCAGGGTCATGGTCTCCACTGATTGGTTGGCAGCTGGTCCTGAGGTCAGCCATGACATTGCTTCACCTGCTTTTGCAGCTTTTCTGGGCCTGGCGTTGAAACGCAGCTGAGGCCTAGATGTCATCTCCAGAGGTTCATGCTTAGAGAAGTGGTTTTGCAGGGACCTGTAGTTCTGCCAGTTGCTGGGAACCCGGGGATCTCCACCCTGGTGACCCCCTGCACCTGTTCCTACTCTGCTCATGCCTACCTCCCTACCTACTACACCTTCTTGTCTCTTCTGACAGAACTAGTCAAAGTTAGTTAACGGAGATTCCGGCAGATCAAGACAGAAGCGGCCGTATGTGCCTTTGGAGGACAGCAGATGGAGTCAAGTGTGAGGCCACAGTGCCTAGACCCACCATGCCCCCCTGGAACACTCAGGGGAGTGGGCTTTGCATGTTGAAGATCAGTTCTGAGGGAAGAGACATGAGAAAAGTTGCTTGTCAAACATGCCTTTCTGGAATCCAAAGACGTATTACAGTTGCAATTGGTTTGGTTGGGCTTTGTTTTGCTTTATTGCAAAACCCCATTTATGTATCCGACACTCTGCTGCACAGTTTAAAAAACTGCTATTGAAACTATTTGTATCCGTTTCCTAGGGCTGCTATAATAGTACCACAAATGGGGTGGCTTACACAATAATAAGTTATTCTTAAACTTTGGAGGAAACTCCATAATGTTTTCACAGTGGCTGCACCAATTTATATTCCCACCAACACTGCACAAGGGTTCCCTTTTCTCCACATCCATGACCAGCATTTGTTATTTCTTGTCATTTCTTGCCCATTGGATCTTCCTATAATTATCTCCTACT
>PVKM010006052.1:0-38294 GCA_004027735.1 Carollia perspicillata | reverse complement strand
CAAATGGGATCTCATCAAAATAAAAAGATTCTGCACAGCTAAAGAAAACAGCATTAAAATAAAAAGAGACCCAACAATATGGGAACACATATTTGCCAATGATACCTCAGACAAGGGTTTAATCTCCAAAATATACAAAGAACTTACACGACTCCACTCCAAGAAGACAAGCAACCCAATTAAGAAATGGGCAAGGGACTTGGACAGGCATTTCTCCAAGGAGGACATACAGAGGATTCAGAGACACATGAAAAGATGCTCAATATTGCTAGCCATCAGAGAAATGCAAATTAAAACCACAATGAGATGCCACTTTATACCAGTAAGAATGGCCATCATAAACAAAGCGACAAACAAGTGTTGGAGAGGTTGTGGAGAAAAGGGGACCCTAGTCCACTATTGGTGGGATTGCAGACTGGTAAACCACTATGGAAAACAGTATGGAATTTTCTAAGAAAACTAAAAATGGAACTGCCTTTTGACCCAGCAATTGCACTGCTAGGATTATATCCCAAGAACCCTGAAACACCATTCAAAAAGAACCTATACACCCCGATGTTCATAGCAGCACAATTTACAATAGCCAAGTGTTGGAAGCAACCTAGGTGCCCATCAGTAAATGAATGGATCAAAAAACTATGGTACATTTACACAATGGAATTCTATGCAGCAGAAAGAAAGAAGGAGCTCCTACCCTATGCAACAGCATGGGTAGAACTGGAAAGCATTATGCTAAGTGAAATAAGCCAGGCGGTAAAAGACAAATACCATATGATCTCACCTTTAACAGGAACCTAAGCAACTGAACAAACAAGCAAGCAAAATATAACCAAAGACACTGAAATAGAAAATGGGATGACAGTATCCAGAGGGGAGAGGAGAGGGAATTTCAGGGAAAAAGGGAGGGGATTATAGGAACAAGTATAAAGGACACATGGACAAAAGCTAAGGGGGGTGGAAATGGGAGGGAGGTGGGGAGCACTGGGGGGGTGGACTGGGACGGGAGTAAAAGACAGAAAACTGTACTTGAATAACAATTAAAGTAAAAAAAAGAAAAGAAAAGTAAAAAAAAGAAAAAAAGATAATAATAGTAGCACTCCCCCCACAGGGTTGTTATGGGGATTAAATGAGTAAATAATTTTAGGGCTCTTGGTATCTGGCATATTATAGGTACTATGTAAGTGTGTTTGTTAATAAATGATTTAGAACTTAAAAAAATAAATGAGAGTTTTCCTAGGTAGAATAGTCTTGGTTGCAGGTCTTTGGTTTTCATTACTTGGAATATTTCATGCAATTCCCTTCTGGCTTGTAGTGTTTCTTCTGAGAAATCAGCTTATAGCCTTATTGAAGCTCCCTTGTATGTTACTGTTTTTCCCTTGCTGCCTTTAAGGTTCTTTTCTTGTTTTTAATTTTGCCATTTTGATTATCATGTGTCTTAGGTTGGGCCTCTTTGGGTTCATCTTGATTGGGGCCTTCTGTGCTTTCTGAACTTGCATGAGTTTTTCCTTCATCAAGTTACAGAAATTCTCTGTCATTATTTTTTTCAAACAGTTTTTCTCTCCCTTGCTCCTGTTCTTTTCCTTCTGGGGTGCTATGATGCAAATATTGTCATGCTTCATGTTGTCCTGAAGCTCCCTTAAACTATCTTCTTTCTTTTTGAGTCTTTTTTTCATTTTGTTGTTCTGACTGGGTGTTTTCTCCTACTTTGTCTTCTAACTTGGCGATTCAATCCCCTGCTTCATTTAGTCTGTTTCTATTTCCTTCTAGTGTGTTCTTCATTTCAGATATTGTATTCTTCATTTCCTCCTGACTCTTATTCATAGTTTCTATGTCCTTTTTTATGCTTATGTAGTTCCCAGTAAGTTCCTTGTAGTTGTCACTGAGTTCCTTTATCATTTGTATAACCATTATTTTGAACTTCATGTATGATAAATTACTTGCCTTTATTTTATTTAGCATTCTTTTGGGGGCTCCTCCTTTCTTTTTGATTGGGGGTTGTTTCTTTGTTTCCCCATTTTGGTGACTCTCTTTATTTGTTTCTGCATATTATATTGATGTGCTTTGATTCTTTGCATTTGTGGGGTGGCCTTATGTGGTAGGAGAGCTGTGGGACTTGGTGGTGCAGTCTCTTTGATCTCCTGAGCTGGATGCTCTGGGGGTGCCCTTTATGCAATTTATGTGGGCTCTCTTGTTGTAATTGGGTTTTTGTTGTCATTGGCTTGTTCTTTAGTGGGTTCTTCCCTCTGGCTGGCTGACTGAGAGTCACAACCTCACTAAATCTTGTACACTGTTGTACAGGAGATGCCAGAACAGAACCAAACAACCCAGCAAACAAAACCCACACCAGCAAAAATGTCTGCCAACCACTGCCATGGTGTTAACAACAAATGTACTAAGATTAATAAAGATGGAAAGAGAATAAGAATATTATATGAAAGGAAAAAAGAGTATGAGGTGACTAATGAAAAGAAAAATGACTTTGAGAGGGTAGAGAGAGGAGAAATAATGAGTGTGGGATGGAAACAAAGTGAAGAAAAGGAGGAAATAAAATTTAGAGTGTAAATAAAATAGAGAGTGAATAGAGCAAAATGGAGTGAGAAAAGGGCAGCATACAATATGAGATTTGAAAAAAATAGTGAAAAATGCGAACTAAATTGAAGAAAAACAACCACTGCAGTGATATCCACAACACATGAGCAAAAATTAATAAAGGTTGAAAGGGAATAAGAATATTATGAAAAAAGAAAGAAAAGAAATAAAAGACTATGAGACTTCTGAAGGATAGAAAAATGATTTTGAGAGGACAGAAGGTGAAGAAATAATAAGCATAAGAGTTAGAAACCAGGCTAAGAAAGGGAGAAAACAAAATTTACAATGAAAATAAGACAGGGCAGGAGAAATGCAAAATGGAGTAGGACAGGGAACAGTAAAATATGAGATCTAAAATGTAAAAAGAAATGAAAAACTAGGAATAAAAATTGAAGAAATGCAACAACCCCAATATCAATGACAACTGAGCAAATATTAATAAAGATGGAACAAGAATAAGAAATTATAAGAAGGGGAAAAATAGTGTGAGATGACTAATGAAAAAAATGGCTTTGAGAGGATGGAGGGGGGAGACATAGTAAGAGTGAGGAATGGAAACAAGGCATTGAAAGGGAAAAAATAAAATTTAAAACAAAAATAAGAAAGAGAGGATAAAGGTAAAATGAAGTAATAGAGGAAAAGAGTAAAATATGAGATTTGTAATGAAACTAAAATAAAAATTATATATATAAATAAAATTTAAAAAATGATGAAGTAATAGGAACAAAATTGAAGACAAAGATCAATGTTCAAAAGCTATGCAGGAGAATACATAGCAAAAATAATGAAAAAAGAATAAGTTTGGATTCATCTCAGCAGAGTCTAGTGTACGTTTGCCTATTGTCTTCTCCTTCAGGACCTGTCCCTGGTATTGTCAGCTGGTGTCCCAATCTAGCTTTAGGCAGCCTTTCTGAGGCTACAAACAATCCACAGTCTGTGGCTGTCTCCTTCAGGTGTGGCTGATCCTCACTGTTCTGCCCTGCTGTCTCTGCATCAGCACGAGGCCCAGGGGTGGTTCATCTAACCTCGGCAGCACCACGAGTACGACCTCCACTTGCCTCCACAGGTGGTATCTGGTGTGATCAGGAGGGTGTAATTCCTGGTTCTCTCCTGGGAGGCACTGTTCAGACTTCAGGGAAGATGGTGGGTATGTTCCTCCACCCCCGAGCCACACATCTTGGTCTGGCCCCGATTATTTCCAATAATGTGTAGTTTCGGATAAATTAGCCCTCTGTTTCATGTGAGGGGCCGATCTGTGTAAAAGGGTCAGCTCTTTCTTGCTTGGTGCTGATGGCAGCTCTGTGTAAGTAGCAATCTTTAAAAACATCTAAATGTATTTGTTTTCCAAGGTGTTAACGAAAGGCATCATAACCTTGCACTATTGGCATTTTTACTGGCTTAGTCTTTGTTGTGTTGTATGACATATAGGACCATCCCTGGCCTCTCCCCATTAAATGCTGGTAGAAACTCTTTAGTTGTGACAATCACAAATTTCTCTGGGCATTGTCAAATGTCTCCCGGAGAGCAAAGTTACCCCCAGGTGAAAACCATGGCTTTAATTTTTTCTTGAAGACCCAGAATCTTTATGAATAAAAATGACTATCTTGTATAATTCAGGGAGGACTGCGGTACAGGGAGATCCTTTGGACCTAGCCAGGGAGGGGACTTTTTGCCCATTTTTTCCACATAGATCTGCTCTTAGAGTTTTCCTGTCTCTGTCATTGTTGGTCATTCCTCATCTGCTGCCCGAACAGATGCCATTGTCCAAGAAAGGACTCCAAGGGACTTTACCTCATTTCCAGAGAGAGGGGGGAAGAGCAGGAGAAGGTGGCACGAGCAGTGTGGCTGTTGCCCTCTGCCTCTGCATACAGGCACTACTAGAAGTTCTTTCTCTTTTTTGATCAAACCGATCCATATTGGCACATAACATCTATTGTCCTTAGTCATAAACACTGTTGTGCTTTTCTGTTTGGTAAGTGATAGTTATTACCCTGCAGTTATAAATATATTTTTATGTATTTTCTTCTAAAGGAGTTAATATTTTGTTTTCCATATTTAAATAATAATTTCTTCCATTTTCTCACCCATGATTATAGCAACTAATTCCATTCATTTAAGCTTTCTTTAATATCTTCCAACAAAGTCTTAATCTCTTAATAGAGACCTTAAACCTCTTTTGTTATATTCATTCCTAGGCTCCTTTTATTTTGTTACTGTTAAAATAGTACCTTTAAAATTATAATTTCTAGCTTTTTGATGTTTAGAAATATAATAAAGTTTTTTAATATTGATTTTTCATTCACTAAACTTGTTAAATTCTCATCTTTTGTAGGTACTTTTGGGTTATCTAGGTAGATAGATAATCTTAAAAAACAACTGCAACAACTGTCTACATATCGAATTAACTATCACCCATCTATATGTATTTATCAACCCCTTCTCAGCACAAGAACTAAATAGAAGTGGCAAGTGTCTTGGCTTCTTTCTACACACATCTTATGTAAAATGTGTAAACGTTACAAAGGTGTAAACATTTTGTCTTCTTTAAAATTACAAATTTTAAAGCAACATTTCTAATTTTTAATCATTTAGGATAATACAATAGATTTTTTGGTAGCAATTCCTTTCAGTTTCATGCTTTCTTAGGTTTTCACCTTGAGTAGATGTTGAATTTTTGTAAGTGATTTTTCTTCATCTAGTGAGTTAAATGTAGTTTTTCTTGAATCTTTTATTATAGGGAATTACATTAATGCACTCTCTAACATAAATCTGCTCTGTATCCTTGGGATAAACCCAGCTTAGCTTGCTAGTATTTTGTTCAGAAAATGTGAATCTGTATTTGGGAGTGACCCTTTCAGTGGGACGCCTAGCTCTTCACATTCGCCTTTCTTTCCTCCAATACAGGTAAGGTTTGAGATTTCCTTCTGAGTGTCACCATACTGAGAGCTCAACCTGTGCCATGTAGCGCTTTTAGTATTTAACTCTAAATAATTTTACATTTTATTTTTATTTCTTTTTTGACCCAAGAATACTTTTAGAATTATGTTTATAGTATCTAACTTAATGAGATGTCTTTTTGTTTTTTATTCTTAATTTAATTACATGTGTTTAACAAATGTGGTCTTTTTGACGTCACCTCTTCGAAATTCGTTGAGACATACCGTATTGTTGAATACATAGTCATTGTTTAAATTTTTCATTTATGTTTAAAAGAATGTATATACCCCCATTCATAAATATCTACATTCCATTTAGATCAAACTTGTTTATTATGTTGTGGAAATCTTCTATATCTTTATTGATTTTTTTCTGCACATTCAATCAATTATTAAAAGCTGTGTGTGAAAGGTTTCTATTACAATGGTGTGGTTAATGTCTCCTATTTAGAAGACATTATATCCTTCCAATGCAGTTAATTTTTTATCTTTGTATACCGACTCTCTTTATTTTGCCTTGAAATACTGCTTAAGCAAATATTAACATAACTATGTTATAGTTCTTTGGGTTTGTATTTACCTGATAGGACTTTTTCCAACTTTTAGCTTCAGTCTTTCTCTGTTGTCTGTCTTGAAAAACATGCTGTGGGGTTTTTGTTTGTTTGTTTGTTTGATATAGTCTGACAATCTATTTCTTTAACATTGTGTGTAATTACTTCACATAGAGTCATTTATTTCTACCATCTTACTGTATACATTTTTTTATTCTGAACCCTGTCAATTTTCTTACTTCTCTATTTCCTTGTAATTGTTTCACTATATACACAATAATTCTATTCTTTAATTTATTTTCTTAATAGTTTCACATGCATATTTAGAATGTTTAAAGTTAGGGTGTGTGTGTATGAGAGAGAGAGGTTATTATTTGACACAGTCCAAGATAAAATTGTTAATATATACTTAACTCAATATTATTAGTTTGGGGTTTTTATTACAATATGAAAACATGACCTCTAATAGTAAAATGAAACACATGGCATTCTCTTTGACTTTCACTTACCTGTCTAAGCTCATCTATAACTAATTCCCAGATCTAACCCTTCATTGTGGGGGGTTTATTGACCAGCCTTCCTTCACCTGAACATCCTCTCGCTCGTCCCCATGCTTTTGGCAACTCCTTAGAACGGCCTTTTCCCCCAACCACCACGCCGCTCCCGGGCGTGTGTGCATATAATCTCCTTAGAAGGAGGTAGTTTTGTCCCCATTTTACAGACAAAGAAACGGAGTCTTATTTAACTGAGCTTATTTATGACTTAGGTCAGACAGTGAACAGTACGGCTGGGATATGATCCCAGACTAAATTCCTCAATCTATGTTCTTAACACAAATAGTGGTCGGCCTCCAATTTCTAATTGGCTTTCCCTCCACTCTTGGGAATAATTACTGTCACAGATCATACACAAATAATGTCAGAGAATAGTCAGTGAAACTATAAACTAAAAACCAAGTTTAATGGACTAAATTCACCTAAAATAAGTGTTGTATAGTATTAATGGAAAAATTTGAGGGGTCAAAGAAGAAAAGCACCCTGACTGTCTCTGAGAAATATTGGCTTACCTCTGTGTCAGGACGCTCCACTTTCTGTGCATCTAATGACACCATTAACCGGTCCCTTGTCTTTCCAGGGGAGGAAGAAAAGGGCTGCTGTACTCGTGAGCTGGGTCAGCAGTTTAAAGCATTCGCTGGGAAAAGGAAGAAAATCAGCATAACCCGACCAACTGCAGGAACTCTCAAGCAATGTGACATTTCAAACCAGTTCAGAAAAGGAAAATGCTTAATTATCCCCTATGACCCCCGTCAAATGAGCGTAGCAGCCACATAACTGCTGGTGAATAGAATCAATCTGAGAGCAAACAGGATCCATCAAACTGCTCGAATAATTCAATGTCTTGTTAAAAAGATTTTCTTCCCCTTTTAACTCTTCTTATATATGAACTCAAGGAGTTTTGCTTTCTACCTTAATTTTTTAAAAAAGTTCTACCGCTATCTCCAAAGCACTCTCGCTGACACACCACGCTGCACCCACATAGACGCACGGGCTCACTCTGGCGATGCCGACTCACAGTGAGAAGACTCGCCATCGATTTCTACCACTTCACAAGCTCAAATGCTCCGCCCAGATCTGTCATTTTCCATAAGAGCTGCGTGAGATCTGAAGTACACAATGTAATTATTTAAGTTAAGGGAAGTTTCTTCTATAATTTATATGCTGCTATTGAGCATTCATTCCACCTCTTATTCTAACATGGTGATTCTATTTACTGTTACCCAGACGTGCTTGCCATTGTACTAACTTCTGCTTGGCACGTGATATCCTTACTTCATTCTCAGAAATCTATTCTTCCTTCAGTACTTTTTGTCTCTTAGATTGTTTCGTTTTTTCCAATAAGCTCCATTGCTTAATTTAATGAGTCCTTTAAAAAAAAGAGTATAAATTGCTGCCTTTTTATTTGTAATGCCCTAAAACTATTTTTAACTCACACTTATGACAAATGTAATGACTTTTTTTATGTTCCTTCATGTGGACTATGGGTGATCCCGGCATAATCGAACTCATTTGGCTGTCTCTAACTTTTTTTATCTTGTTTTTTTCCTTCAAGTCAGTTACCATATTGGTACCAATGAGCTAATCATTTTTACTATAAAAAAACTGTCTATAGCCCAGGGGCATTGATCAAAATTTATTTTGCTTGGTATTTTATATATGTTTTCCTAAAATAAAAACAAATACGACAGCACTTTAAAAAATAAATGACTCCAAGATTAAACATACTGGGAAATATGATTTTCCATTTATCATAATGATAGAAAACTGGCTTTGGAAATATATTTATTTTAAGAAATAAGTTAGTTTAAGTAAAAAAAATTAAGTAACAGCTCATTTGGATATGACAAAATGATTGTAAATGGTTATACCAGACGAATCAGTGATCTAAGCTGAACAGATTCAAAATTGCAGTGCCCAAGATGAACACTAGAGAGTGCCAAACCATAAGCACTTTAAAACAAAAACATGTCTTATAAAAGATGACCTTATTTCAATGACAACAAATCCAATGATGATAATAGCTATTACTTCTTGATTATCTATATTGTTTTAAGCATTTTGCTGGGCAATTTACATATGTAAACTCATTTATTTCTCACGGTGTCTTTTAAAATTAGCAGTTATTATCCCAATTTTCTAGATGAGATAATAAAATGTTATTATTTTGTTTCAGTTTGATCTTTTGAATGTGATATTGTTCCATGTGTGCGTGTGCTAAGGCTTTGATATAGGTTATATAAATTACAATTTTCAAGAATCTTGTGGGTTAGATTATACTGCATTTCTTTTTTGTAGAAGAAAGAACTGGGGTTTAGAGAGATTAACGAATTTGCCCAAGATTACCGGTTATTGGTGAAAGCAAGTCTGTTTAAAGCTAAAGCTTTGGATTTTACTAAGCCAAACAGCTTCTCAAGGCTCTCACAGTAAATGCTTTCTCTCAATCCTTTCCTGCTTCTCTTCATGTGCGTTAAACACAAAACACTCACCGTACTAATTACAATGGCATGTAATAGTGTGGTAGTAGGTTTAAAATGTAACAGCAATCATCATACAAGCCACAACAATGTTGATACAACTGTTAGAAGTTTATTACAATATTATTATGTATATTTACCTGGAAAAAAAGAGGCATAAGAATGAGCCACTAGACTTAAATAAACTCACCACTGTACTCTAGATGCACCTCATGATATAATAAAGTGATTTGTTACAAGGTAAGAGTAAATTCGAACCTAGAACCATATTTGGCTACAGCACTATGGGTCATTTTAGAAAGGCAAGAACTAAATACCAAGAGAGCACTCTACTTAAAAAGAGAGAGGCACAGTCAAAGAGGGATTCCAGGGTAATCATTATAATTCTTATGGCTTTAATTCTCATCACTGGATTCAGCTAACATTTATGCTACTAAGTACATTTCACTAGAACCTAGAATATTCACTACCAGAAACTTTTATTTTAGTTTCTACTAAGTAGAAGTATCATGAAAAAAATTTAAACTGTGAATTTTAAAATGTGACTGTAGTCCCACATTAGACTATTTACTTTACTAGTAAATCACATGGGAAAAATATAAATAGAAGAGCCCTGGGTCCTGACAGCAAAGATAATTATCGAATTAAAGAACCAGCCTTTAACTGTGCTTGAACAACAACAAAAATAAATAAAAAAAACAACTGGCTTTTGCAGAGGTGTCTCCCATTTGTGTGTTCTGGCCCTTTAAACAAACACCCCTCTCTGACAAGCCTTTCTATATTTAGTTACTGGATCGTTCTCTAAATTGGTTGAAGCTTTTGGATCCTGTTTTAAGTAACATCTTGCAAATTGTGAGAAGTTATAATTGATATGATGACTTTATAGTTTGAATCTAGGCCAAAAATGACAATGTCTGAATTGTAAAACACACTTGTTTTTTAATGGGGACCTTTGAAAGGATGGGAGGGCTACTTGCCCTGCATGGCTCCGTCCTTGAATCTGGGCAATTTCATGGTTACACCAGCGAGACCTTGACAGATTGTCATCACTATTACCTGAGCTAATGTCCTCTTTGCTTTCCTATCTAACCTTTGGGTTGGCAGGTGGTGGCAATAACATTTTCCTCATATTTTCGAGTCTATTTCTTCTTAGAAAGTCTCCTAATGGATAGTCACTTTGGAACCAATAAATTATTATTTAAAAAGTTTTAAGTTATTTTTATTATTTTACAAAAATACAATTTGCAAATTAGTGACACTTTTATCACACGTGTTTATGCATGTACACACGCACACACATATCCATACCAGTGGTGTGCCAGTAAACCACCTCTCTGCTCCTCCCTCACTCCCAACCTCCTACCCCACGGGCTCTGGTTTACACAGTTTGCCAATTTCTGCAGTGCAAACACCCCCATCTTGGCCAATTTGAAACTACCAACATGACATCACTGAACAAGGATTCTGGAAGAGATGAACATAATTGATTCTCCAAAGCTGATGGAGGCCAACCTCAGGACATGCACACATACACATAAAAGGTTGTGTGTGTGTGTGGGGGGGTATATTTAGACCCACAATTCTGTCTTGACACCTCTGTGCTCTCACCTCTCCTCAGTGCATCTTTTGACTTCAGCCATGTGAGGGCCATCAGTTACCAAAAAAGCGAGACCTGGCAGCACCTTCCTCAGACTTCCATCCTGGGAGATCTCTGCCTCTACTTCATAGGATGCCCTTGAGATTCAGGAGCAAACATGGAAGTATGAACAAGGTACTGTCTCATGGAGCAATCTTTGACTAATGGGGATCAGAGCAGGTGGATGAACATCTCTGCTTCTGTGTTTGGGAGGGGTAATTGTAACACACAGTCTACACGCCTCTTCAGAGGGCCTTGTGTGATGGAGCACAGAGCCTGGATAATGCATCCTTGGGTATACTCTCCTTCCTTCTCCAGTTCATCCCCCGCAGTGGCTCCCTTCTGTTTCGTGAATTCACATTCCAAAATAAACTACTAACTTCAAGCAAGGTCTTGTCTTGGGCTTTCCTTTTTTGGCTGGTGCAGTCTGAGATTCTAGGCTTATATCCAAGGCTATATAATGACAACGATTTGATGAAATGTAATCACTTCCAACACCACCAAGTAGGTCACTAGTTAATGTTTGTCTACAAAATACTTAATCTGTGTTCTTTTTAGTTTAACTGGAAATTAAGGCCATTTGGCTTAGATTATAACTTTTAATAAAGAAAAGATAGCTGTGTAATAAAATCTAAATGGTCCCTATAAAGATGAGAAATACTTGCAGTACAATGGTCTATAACGTCAATTGTCTGGACCATGTTCTATTCAAGGTATATATACCAACAAATTGTCAACGACAAATAAATATACATTACTCAGTAAGCTATCTGTTTCTTCTGCCCACACCTATGAAAAATTAATTCTTATAATGACATACTAGAAGTATATATTTGAGAGGACACAGAATTCTTATGTAGTGTAGGAATTTAAAATGGTTATGGAAACAATTATCATAATACTAAAATAGCAGAACATTGTGATTAAGTTAATTTTCACATCACTAAGTAAAAAGAAAATATTAATAATGGGCTCAGAAGGTAGTTTTAACCTATAATCATTCTAGTTTTAGCTTGGTTTATATTATTTTTGGCTGAAGTTTAAACTATTTAAGTGTGGTAAGATAGCTATTATGATTCATGTATTTTTGTGTTTTTCTTCTCTTTCAGATAGTCAGAAATCAAAAACTTAATATTAGGGTCAGCTAAAATAAAACAAGAAACACTTTAAACACACAACATATGAAATAGATAAGACAAATATAAAATTTAAATATTCTTGAACACTTTAATGGGAAATACTCAAATACATAACCAAATAAGTAATATTATATTTAATCTAAGTTGCTTATTTAGAAAAAAAAATTTTAATTTTTCCCAATTTTTAAAACATAACATTTGAACACAAAATAAAGACATGCACATAATGAGAATTTAGAACATACAAAAAATAGAAGAAAACAAAAACCACTCTAATATTATTTCAGTGTGTCACTGAAACCCCAGTGTTTTTAATTCTGTCTGCCTGTGTGCACTGGCCCAAATAAATGTAGAAAATTTGCAGTATAAAAAGAAAAAGTAGTTTAATATTGAATTGGCCAATCCAGAGGCGGGAAGCTAATGCTGAAAATCTGACTCCTCGATGGCGGCTACAGATTACATATGGAAGAACCACAAGATACCGTGGGTTAGGGGGTTCAGGTTGTGCTGGGAGCTGATTGGTTGGAGGTGGCCTCCAACCAATAAGGGTAACTGTTCATTTCTTCAGGTTTTAAGGACAGTTCAGAGGGCTGTTCCCGTGTCCCTCTGTCTGGCATTATGCACATGTAGCCTAGTGTTAGTTCCACCTTAGGCCTCAGGAGCTGAAACACAACTTCGGTCAAGTTGTCATCTCCAGCCTGCCAGGGGCCCCAACCTTGTGACTATTGGTCAGGTCCATGGCTACTGTCTTCTGCTGCCTTGGGGTTGTTGATTATCCTAGGGGAAGGCTAGGTCTCTAAGGAATATCTATATCTATCATCTATCTATCTATCTATCTATCTATCTATCTATCTATCTATCTATCTATCTATCTATAGAGAGAATAGAGTATATATGTATATCCATATATCTAGATCTAGATCTACCTCTCTCTATATATCCTTACTCTATATATCTATATGTATATACAGAGAGAGATGATTTCTAGAGGTAGTGTTTAAAACTTTCAACCAAAGTTGTAAGGACCCTCAGTTTCAGATGTAAAAACATTTTTTTCCCTTTTTTGTGTGTATATGCAAATTTTAAAACTTTTAAACAATTTCATTGAAGTACGAATGACATTTAACTCTTAAAGCATACAATTAAATGCATTTCCACATACTGTGCATGTAAATCATGACCACGATTAAGTTAACGGACACTTTCCAAAGTTTCCCCAGGTCTCTTTGCAATCCGTCCTCCAACCTTTCTTCTCTCCACCTGGGATTCCAAGGGCACACACATCAGAACTTCTGATCTTGATCCACAGATCCTTAAGGTTCTGTATATTTCTCTTCAATCTTTTTTCTTTTTGTTCTTCAGATAACAATGATTTTTATTGATCCATCTTCATATTTACTGACTTTTTAGTGTGTTATCTCTATTATACTTTTGAACTCAACCAGTGAAGCCTTCCCTATATTATATTGTTTGGTTCTAATTTTTTGTTTGGTTCTTTTTTTAACAGTCTCATGTCTTTGCCGAGCTTTCCATTCTCATTCATCTTCCCTTTTTCAGCTTTCCCCCCTCCACGATGCCCGTCTTGTCCTACCTTCTTTCAGTGGTTCTGAAGGCAGGTAGGGCTGCAGGGGTTTCTGCAGAGTTCCAGCAGCTGTGACCTCTGACACCGTGCCTGTGGGACAAAATCGTCTGAGGGAAGCTAAGGCCCTTCCCACCTCGGGGCAGTACTGTTTGAATGTTCGGACTCCCCACCACACTCTGCCTGGTCTTGTTTATTCTCAGCCTTTTCAGGTGGCAAGTTTTTCTGTTTGTTGTCTGCAGCAGGGTGAGATCAGTTACTGGGGGATTGCTTCACTGCACCAGAACCCATGCTCTTCAGGAGCATTTATTTTTATTTTATAAAACAATGTTTAGATAAAACAAAAGTATTACCCAAAAAGCTTGAATTTTATAATAAAATCTTCTACCAATGCTTTAAGCACATCTGCTCAGCCTCAGAGAAGTGTGGGGTTAGAGACCTGGGGCCTCGTTTTGGTCTATTTAAGAGTACCAGCGGTCTGAGCCGAGAGAGCCATCTGGAAATAGGTCCCAGAGGGTCACTTGGTTGCATTTGATACTTCCTAGTTCTGCTCCTGGATACATGCCTAATGAATTAAATTATTGCGATTTTCCAGGCTTTCATTAATGTGTTTGTGTAGAAGATAAGCGGCAAGAATAGTGTTTTTAAGGGCTCTTAGCAAGAATATGACAGATGTTTGACGTTGTTTCCTAATGACCTGGTAATTGTTCAGCAACAGTATTAGAACAACTGAAAGTGTTCTAATAGAAACAGTGTATTGCCTGAGGTAGTCTTAAAACATAATCTGATTTCATAATTACTGTTAGTCTAATACTGAACGAAGTCTGAATACAAAGTAGTGGAAGGTAAGACCAGTTGTATCAATCAACGCTTTCTAAATAGCTTTCATTTAACAAAACACCACCAGTATTTATCCAAATAGTAGATATTTGATAAATAATCATCATAAAGCAATTCTGAGCATAATAAAATGATTCTGAGGTCCTCTGAGGATTACAGGAAACTTGGTAGTGATGTGTGCGGTGTTTCGTTCACAGATTTACTCCTTGGGGGACTGAATGGTTCTTGCAATGAGCCAGCAACACGATTCCCAAAGTTCTTTGAGCCCCCTTTATTCTCTTTGCTCAGGATTCTGGCTTATGGCCTCCTGGAGTTAATTGCGGCCACCCGCCTTTCCTTCAGGGCCAGCTGCTTTTTATGGTCAGAGGAGATAAACAGAGGCTCAATGGGAGATCTATTTCTGGGCGTTGAAAGGGCCTCTGTGCTGCTGGTTGCGGGGGAAATCATCTAACTGCCCTCACAGGATGCCTGGGTGATTTCCTGGGGCTGCCATCCCGATGCTGGCACTTCCCGTGCCCACGTTCTACAGTGGCTTGTCGCAGAGAAACAAACCTTAAAACGTTTCAAAGGATGCAATCCTGTCTAACTTGAAAAATCAAAATTCTAATTTAGAAAGACACTATGTGTTAATTCAAAGTTTGCTGGCCAGAATAAGAAGCATATTAAAGGGGGGAGGGTGTCACCGTTACAACCCAGCAATTGTTATTTCAATCATAACATTCTCTGAGTCAAGAGCTCCCTGCTTGAGGGAAGGGAGAAGGGATTTCCCATTCACTGAATACTATGTTGGGGCTCCCGGATAACAGTATCCACGGTATATGTATTACTACTGTGCAGTTGTTAAAACAAAATTTAACTTTATAAAATTGTGAGAGAAGTTTCTAATTGCGGCAGGTTAGTTTTGTTACATGGTACTGTTGATTGGACATGCTACAGTATGTTCGAGAGCTGGTTTCCCCATATTCAAGGGGAGAAAACTTGGCTGCAGAGAGACTGAACACCTGGTCCAAGGTCACAGCACCCCTGAGCAGGCAGTGGAATTGATTGGGAATGCAAGTCGAGAACAGAATTCCTAGGTACAAAGGTAGCGTTAAGAAAACACTCTCTGTTTTATAATGATTTTCATTTCTGAACAGAAATAGCCTTATGTCTACAAATGATACACTTTTAGATGTTTTTCACTATTACTAATTGGTTATACAAGAATGCCGACTGTAAAAGGAAACAGAAAAATTTCATCCCAGCTCCAGGAAATAAATGAGCAGCCCAAATGGTTTTCTAATTAAATGGGAGCTGCCTATGTTGCTATTTATTAACTGTTTAGACTCATTTAAATTAGGGATCACTTTCACAAGTGGGAGGATGCTTTTTAGTTTCAACGCAGCATTGACTGACAGGCTCTGAGAAGTTAGGTGACTTTTCCAATTTTAACGTAAGATGTTTCTACCATTGTACTGTAACAAACAGTCACTCGTTTCTCTAGAAGGAAAACAGAGCCTGTGTCAAATGGGCTTTCTGTCCTAGAGAAGATCCCCTGCATCCTAGAAGGAGGTTGTTCTGGGGCGCAGCAGCTGCGGAGTGAGCTTCCCAGTGGAAGCCTGGGGTATTCTCCAGACTGTGCTCTAGCCCGTCTCAGGGATGGCTGGACACCGTCCCAGTCTTCCAGGGATTCCATATAGGGAAGAGGAGAGTGCTCACTCCTTCAACAATATTTGTTAAGCCACTGATCACGATGTACCAGACGGTGTTCTAGTTACCGAGCCACGACAGAACAGGCACTTAATCTCACAACAGCCCTTGCAGGTGAGCGGATTCTGGTTTTACAGATGAGAAAGTGGGGCACAGAGAGGGTAAGTGACTTGTCTCAGTCCCTTGAGATAAACGGCGGAGCCTACATTTGTAATCTTGTCTGTCTGGGCCCAGTGTCTGTCCATGTTATGTTAGTTCTATCATTTCTATCACGCCTGGTGTGTATGTGTATGTATGTATGTATTTACCATAAATAAAATATGTGAGGCATAGCTATACTAAAATTACTGGTTGTTAATCCGAAGTTAAATTTAACTGAGATCGAGTGTGCTGTGCTCGTTCTGGTCACCAAAGGGGGTGGTCTCCTCACGGCCAGCAAAGAGGCAGCAGTTGCTTCCCTGTAGGGCATCGTCACGTTGCTTTCAAGTTTTCTTATGTTGGATCAAGACCCACAGATTGTATCTCATTTGGCTTAACTACCTCTTTAAAGACCCTGTCTCCAAATTGAGTGACGTTCTAGGGTTATGAGGTTAGGGCTTAAACATGTTGTTATTGGTGGAAAATGAGTTCTTGTGGTGTCTAGAGGAAAACAAATTCCCAAGACTGGTATGGAAGGATGAGACCCTGAGCAGACTTTATCGATTATGTAAAATTAAGGGGATTCCCCTCCTGGCTTCCCGGTGTTTTATCTCCATCTCTCATGCCATGGATGAAGTCCAAGCTTGTCTTCAGTAGGGTTAACACAAAAGCCAGTGTCCAGAATTTCTGCTGCATGTTAAAGTGCAGTCCCGACCGGCATCCAGCTGGCTTAGAGAGTGTTTCCAGCTGCAGTCTATTGCTGGGCTGCGGCACTCACGTTACCTCCTGGAGCCTGAGTGTGGAGCATGCAAGGCTATGGGACATGAGACGATTAGGGCCACATATCTGTGAACAGAGTAATGTGCAAGTGCACGGGGCAAGTGGGGGTCACTCAGGGGAGAGAGAGAGAGGGAGGGAGGGAGAGAGAGAGAAAGACTAGTCCTTCTGGAGTCCATGCCATCTGCTGTAGGCCCCGGTAGCTGCTAGATCCACATGGTCACATGCTCCCAGATGGGCGTATGCCTGAATACAAGGGGCAATGGCATCACCTGGTGTGCAAGGGAGACAGAGAAATTCTTTATTTTTCTGGGATTATATTGGTTTAGGTTTGGGATTATCTGGGTGCTTTATCAAAAGAACCAATCAACTCTCTAAGATTTCATGAGCTCTGGGTGGGATTATATCCCCTAGTTAGACTGACAGGCCTCTGTGGTCCAGTACCTCCCTGTGCGCCCACCCAACAAGCCAGTGCCTGGTGGGGAAGGGGGAAGTGTTAACCCCCTTGGTGGAGCAGTGCAGTAGTCCAGTGGGGTGTGAAGCTGTAGCTTCCTGGCTAACGAGAAGGCTTATGCTTCCCAATTTATTAACCTCAATATCTAGTACCCTTTGCTTCCCTTTCCCTTCTATAATTAGCTAAATACTGATGGTAACAGTATGAATTTTGGAGGGACACAATTTAACCCATAACATGGTCATACTCAATGAGAGTGGGCTGTAAACCCAATAACCGAAGATACTGAAACTGAGGGACCTTATAACTTTGATTAAATTTATATTTAAATTCTAGCTCTAGAAATCATCTCTTCATTTCTCTCTCTGTATCTCTCACTACACCCCCCCCCACACACATATACATGATCTGTCCAGAAAAGGTCCAGCCACTGTTAACTTAACAAGAATGGTAGGTACATCATTGATGAGAGTGGGCTGGCATGCACATGCTGAACAATGATGACTTCACTGTACTAGTCAGTGGGGGCGGTAGACACTACTGAGTGAGCATGTGTACTGTGTGGCTATTGCATTCAAAATGACTGAGTAGAGCAACAGATCTGCATCACATTTTGCACTAAGCTTGAACATTCCTATGTGGAAGCTTTCTGGATTATTCAGAAGGCTTTCAAGGATGATACAATGAGTGCAGTGCAAATAAAAGTGTGGCACAAATGCTTCAAAGGTAGTTGAGAATCTGTTGGAAGTGCTCCACATTCTGGAAGGCCTGCGACAAGCAGAACACCCGAGAATGTTGAATGTGCTCAGGCTGCAATCAACAAAGATCAGGCACTGACAGTGGGGGAACTAGAAGCTGATCTGGGGATTCCAAAAACAGTGCCCAAGATTTGGATACAGGATCTTGGCCTGCAATGCGTCATGGCAAAATTTGTTCTGGGGCTTCTGCTACCAGAGCAGAAGGAACGTGCTGCAGTTGCTAATGACTTGATTGAACCCCCTACCTATGAACCAGACTTCCTAACTGGAGATTAATGGTGGGTCTATGGCTATGATCCAAAACCAAAGGCCTAGTGGTCCCAATGGAAGTTGTCTGGTTCTGCATACCCAAAGAAGGTGCAGCAGATTTGCAGCTGTCGGCAATCCAGCAAAGGATTTTGCAGTGTTTTGAGCAGTATAAGAGATGCTGGGAGCACTGTGTGAGGTCCCAAGGTTCCTACTTTGAAGGGGACTGAAGTGTCATTGTCCTATGTACAGTGTTTATTGTATCTTGTGCCTTTTTCAATAAATGTCTCTATTTGTCATAGTACGTGGCTGGATACTTTCTGGACAGACTATATCTATATCTACATCTACATCTTTATCTGTATCTATATTTGTGTCTATATCTCAAAGATCTAACCTTTCTCCCTGGATAATCAGCAACTCTGAGGCAGCAGAAGATAGTAGCTTAGACCTAATGATTATACTGTCCAAACTTCTGGCAGGCTAACGATAATCTTTTCTTTTTAAAGATTTTATTTATTTTTAGAGAGAGGGGAAGGGAAGAAGGAGAGGGAGAGAAACATCAATGTGTGGGTGCCTCTCACATGCCCCCCACTGAGGAATTGGCCCACAACTAAAGCATGTGCCCTGACTGAGAATCAAGCCTGCAGCCCTTTGGTTCACTGGCCCATGCTCAATCCACTGAGCTACACTAGCTAGGGCTAAAGATAACATCTTAACCTAAGTTATATTTCAGCTCCTCAGCCCTAAAGTAAAACAATCCCCTGGCTACTTTCTCATGAGACCAGGCAGAGGTACCCTGCAACAGACCTCAGAACTGTCCCCAAGACCTGAAAAAAATGATTGATTACCCTTACCTCATCTGCAACCAATCAGTTCCCAGCACAACCCTGAACTCCCTAACCTATGGTGTCTTGGAGTTTCGCCCTATATCATCTATAACCTACATGCCATAGAGGTGTTTGGCCTTTGAACACTAGCTTCCCATTTTCTTGGGCAGCACCATTCATAATAAAATAGACAACTGTTCTTCACTGCAATTCTTGGTGTCTAGTGTTTGACTCAGCCCACACTGGGTAGATGAACTCTTTCTGTTCAAGAACAATAGTGCAAGTAAAAGAATGCCAAGATTGTTGGCAACTACCATTGGCTGGGAAAGAGGCATGAAGCAGGTTCTTCTCCAGAATGTTTGGAAGGAACCACTCTTGCTGACACTTTGATTTTGGACCTCTAGCTTCTACAACTGGGAGAGAATACATTTCTGTTTTTGCCTAGCTTGTAGGAAATGAATACAACTGCTTTTCTCTGAGGTGGTCTGCAGAGTACTTCACAGAGGAAGCCACGGTGATGTATCCCAGGTGGTACAGGCAGGCTGGCATCCAGCAGGAGAAGATGCTGGGACTGAGGACCATGGAGGAGGAGCAGTTTTGGTAGAACAGGAGGTGGCAGGGAACCAGTCTGTGCAAAGATGCAGGGGCTTTCCACAGCCTGTCTGGGTTAGAGAAATGCTAGAACTGAAGAGTTTGAACTAAATTCCTCCAAAGAGGACATACAGATGGTCGATAGGCATATGAAAGTATATTCAACATCACTAACCATCAGAGAAATGCAAATCAAAACCACAAGGAGATATCACTTCACACACTAGTCCAAATGGCTATCATCAATAAATCAACAAATAACAAGTGCTGGAGAGGATGTTGAGAAAGGGGAACCCTCATGCACTGCTGGTGGGAATGCAGACTGGTGCAGCCACTGTGGAAAGCAGTATGGAGATGCCTAAAATAATTAAAAAGGAATTGCCTTTTGACCTAGCACCCCTCTTCCAGGAATATAGCCAAAGAAACCCAAAACACTAATTTGAAAGGACATAAGCACCCCTATGTTCAATGTAGCATTATTTACAATCACCAAGATATGGAAGCAGCCCAGGTATCCATCAGTAGATCAGAGGATAAAACTATGGGACATTTACACAATGGAATTCTACTCAGTTGTAAAAAAGAAGAAATTTTACCCTTTGTGACAGCATGGATCAACCTGGAGAATATTATGCTAAGTGAAATAAGCCAGTAAGAGAAAGACAGATACTATGTAATTTCTCTCATATGTGGAATCTAATGAATGAACTGAACTAACAAGCGGCATAGAGACAGACTCACAGACAGAGATCAGGTTGACAGCTTTGAAGGGGGAGGGTAGGTGGTAGAGAAAAGGAAATGGAGCAAAAAGGAAAAAAGACTCATGGACATGGACAACAGTGTGGTGATCGTGGGGGTGTGGTATAAGGAGGATAAATGGTAATGGAAAAACGATAAAAAATAAAAAACAAAATAAGTAAAAAATTGCACAATCTGATACTCGTTTTCTTTTCTCTTGGGTTACAGTTTCAGTGAGATGCAGAAAATCTAGCAGCCACGTTTATGAACAGTGACCTGGCAAATGGAAGATGCAACCAGGATACTTGAGGCAACAGTTTTCTAACCTTCCCATGAAATTCATTTAACTTAAAAATGGATTCTTCAGTTAAAAACAGCAAACCACTTTCCTCTTAAACACGCGGTAAAGGGGACAACCACCTTGGAATTTTCTCATAATCGTTCACTACTAGTAAGTGCTCAGATGCCGACTTCTTTGGGAGGAGACCCCACCCTTCCCCAGATCCTTGGTCCAGGCAGTGTAGCAACAGCAGAGGTGGGCCGCGGCGGGTGGTGTGGAGCAGTGAGCACGAGGCACGCTGCGCAGCCTGCTTCTCGCTGGACACCCAAGCAGACTGCGCCCACCCGTACCTCTACCACGCCACCCGCCCCCTCCACCATCCATCTCCTGCCAAGTAGGGCTGCTGGGGACAAAGATGCTCCTGTGCACTAGCCCCTGCTATCCCTGAAGGAAGGCTTTTGGAGCCCTCGATCATGAGACTGCATTGTCCTCGGAGTTCCTCCTTTGGACCTGGTGCACCTGGCCAGGGCCTGCTCCATGCGCCCCAAAGCATCAGCCTAGCAATGGTGGACAGTGGCTGTCTTCCTGCAGGCACTCGCCCTGACAGGCCTTCTCTGCTCTGCACGAAGGCAATTCTGACATCTTTTTGTTTTATTTTGTTGGTGTTTTGGAGTTGGAGACTTGAGTGAAGAATGTTGAAATTGTCAAACGGTATCTCCCTTTTTTGAATTATTATTGTTTTCTCAGAGGATGTCATAATTTGCCCAGGGGGAGAAACTACATACTGGCCGGCAGCAGCACTGAGTTTGAATTAAGCCTTTGTTGCATGACTGCCAAAACATCACGGGACTTTCCTTATTTCTAGTGTTCTTTCCACCTCCTGCTGCTCTGTTAATCCAAATCAAGGGCACTCGCCCATTTGGAGAAGGAACACTAATTTGAACCCCTGGCTTCATCATTTCTGGAGTTAAGGAATCCTGGAAAAATCTAATTTTTCGGAAGGGTTTTGCTTTTATTCTACAAGCATTCCAGTGCCTGTGATGTACCTACTAGTTGCTATAGAAGGTCCAGGGGACACATGATCACTGACCTCATGGGATTCATATTCTTGCTAGAAAGCCTCAAACATAACACAGGCAAAAATAATTCACCCATTTGTTGGCGATTATAGAATATGTGAAAGGAAGTTCTTCTGTTTAACATTGAGGGCGTTCTGTCTAGCCCGCTTTGACTGGGCGGCAAGCACCACCCTGAGCTACACTCTTACTGGCCCAGCACTTGCTTTTTCACACCCCACACGCAATGTTCTGACTGATCTTCACTGTTGTCTGCGCTTTCCTCAAATCATGACACGGAACCCAACACAGCCCACCTCCCAAACAGCATACCCATGAATTTGTTCATTTCTGCTTCTCCATTCTTAGAGTCTAGTGCAGAAATGGCTTCACTCTTTCAAAATTCACTTATGTACATGTAATATTTGACACTTTCAAATATTACCTTTTGAATTTCCTTAAGTTCCAAATCTATTGGAAGAAAGACAAGACCCTTCTCTTTTAAAAGCTTTATTAGGCATGGTGGGGCGATGTAGCATGATGTACTGCACACACCACAGGAGTACACAGGGCTCCGCCCACCCGTACAACAGCCAGACGGTGACCATCAGAACAGGCGATGCCCGTTACAGGTTCGTCCAAGTAGATTGTTGTTAAGTCCTTCCATGAGATCTGATCCCATAATTAAGATCACCCTTCCATTCTAAAACAGCCGACAAACACAATAGAAAGAAAGCCTAACCACAATAAAAGGCCACAGGGACCTTTGAAAGTCTAAAATTAGACTCCAAAATATCACAAGGTATTCATTTGGAAAGACTTACCCCTAAAATTTGTGTGATTTGACATTGGGTGTTTTTACTGCCAGCAGCAAAAGGGATTGCATTTACTAGGGAGGAGCAGTACACTGATACACAGCTACTGAAAATCCTTGAGGTAATAGATTTTTAAATTTCACTGCTTAAAAAAAATCTGTTAATTTCCAGGTCCTGTCCAGCAGGACATATCTGTTGGCAGGAGGATTATTTTCCTTTTTTGTCAAATATTTACACATATTTGCATATACAGCCTGTGTCTTTATCTGTTCTAAGCATATGATTTATTTTAATTATTCATTATACATTCATCATGAAAAGTTGAATTATATACTATAGCACATAAAGAATACCACAAAACTACCTTTTTGAATAAAGCTAACACAAAAGCCAAGACCAACACAAGCAAAATGATATATTATACAAAATGTCTTGATGTCGATACAGTCCACTGTGAATGAATAACTGCATATAAATTGCAAACATCATGGTTTTTCAGCATCTGTGTGGACGTCAATGACAGATAACATATTGCCAAAGACAATTGTAGAGAACTAGTCAAATTCTTTTATTTTTAATGCTTATTTTTGCAATGGAACTGTGTCTTAATAAGAACTATAGATAAAGACTGATAGACATTCTACCTCCTGTTTTAAACTCTAATGATCATCATTCTTTTTTTGTGGTTTAAAAAATATGTTTCAGTTATAATGGTTTCAATTTATGGTGTTTAATATACTTTTAATACTTCACATGAACAATGAACAAGGAATTTAAGGAAAAGACATGGACTAGCCTGCTGTTCTAGAGAGAATACAGAGGAAAGGTAGCAATATGCAGTCTATACATGTCCCTAAAGGTACACTTGTCTCATCAGGGCTTTAAATAGAGGGACTAAGGAATACTCACAAAAAATATATGGCTCTTTAGATAAGAAATAAAGTCAAGTGACAAAAATAAGGCACCAATAACATATATAAACGTTACATACTCTCATCACACAAAGCACCGTATGAAAGGTTAAAGGGAACTCTACATTAGTGCTATTGGAAAAAGGTAATGAACCCAGTTTCCCTAGCTTTTATTCACCAATTTCTTTCTTGTCAGTAAAACAGGGAAATTATACATTACATTAAAAGCACAATTCACGGAACCAACACACCAAAATAATCATTTGGCAATAAGAAGCTGACTACTCGAATAGTAAGAAATTAAGGCCCTAAATGCTCCTTATTTCCTAACATTTTCATTTCAACAGAATTTGTTTTTCCTTTCCAATTTTATTTCAGGGATTTCCACACGATATTAATATCATTTATTTTTTATTTCTTTCTACCTGCCTCTTTCTTAAAGTATTCACAATTATTTCCTCCACGTAGTTTTATTAATACCTAAGTAAATAATTTGACTAATGAAATGTAAAAAAGGTTACAATAAAATTACATATTTTCCAATATCATTGAAGTAGGAAAGAAAATCTCTGTTCAACTAGTCTAATTTTAAACAAAAATATTATCACATTATTTGGAAAATAACTACAGATTTGACACAAAATCAAAAATACATAATATAAAGAAATGATGAACAAGATCTGGAACAAACTACTAGTGAAAGTCATCCACCTTACAATTAAAATTTCTTCTCATTTGCTATTGCTCATGAAAATTTAATTAAAATGGGATATAGTCCAATATTTCAAATAGGACATGGCAATTATTCCTTAGAACTGCAATTTCTGAATATACAATAATATATTAAACATCCAAACATTCCCATTTTAGTAGTTTATACTCTTCGTGAACAGGCGAATGTGAATAATTTAATTGTCCCAGTTTACAACAGGTATACATATGTATAAATATATTTGTTTCATGAATGTCTTATAAGCAATTTTGTTTCAAATAAAAATAAAACAACTAATTATTGTGGCATCTTAATAAATAATGTGCTAACATAACATTTTAATGCTACTGTTTTTGTATTCCTTCTACATAAAATTATTTCTGTGATCTCTCAAAATTTACTGCTTAATACTTGCTTTCATAAGCAACAAGATTGTCAATTAATTTTGATAATAAAAATCTGTAACAGATTGTCCTTGTCAAGGTAAATGAATTTATATATCTATAGCTACATAGATATATGTCAATTACTGTTCTAGGTTTCATATAAATTATAAGGTTGGTTTACTTTTTTCAATACCATCTACAGAATTTTAATTATAATCACAATGATCAAGTACCAAAGTAAACTATTGCCATGTGGAACTTTAAAAAAATGCATCTTAAAAAAAGGGTTTATAGTTAGCTGTTAAAAAATCATATACTTTATCTAGAATTTTCTTTATAAAGGAACATAAAGCATTATATTTATATCAAATATTAGGTAGTATTTACTTGAAATAAACAACAAAAGTATATTTGGACAAACTGAGAACATAATATGTTAATGAAAAAAGGTTATTTTTAAGAATTTACCAGATTATTGAGACTGTTTCCCCACGTGGGGCACGAGGTGAACACCAAACGACTCTGTAGGGAGCTGATGAAATCGTAGCTTGCCAGCTACAAGGAAGAATCTATTTTTGCAATTTCTGGGGCTCTTTTTACCTGATTGACTTTCCCACATCATGTACTAAACCAATACTAAATATATCTCGAGTGTGGCTTGCATCTAAATCATATCAATGAAGAAGTTAAACATTTGCAAATAACAAATGATTTCTCCAGAATACGGCCAGTATCAGCTGGAGTCAATGGGATCTATTTTATGTTTTCAAAAGTCCTAATTATGAATTCATGCTTGAGTCTTATATACAAATGTTACACTATATAAATGTAGTCCCCAGTCCAAGCTATAGGCCTTTTGCTAAAACAAAACCATAAACCATACATTTAGTCATTTTGGATGAATCATGAATGACTCGGTGTCAAGCTTGGATGCATGTCCACACGCACTTGCTGTTCAACTAACACGTAAACACAGTATTTTGACCTTACAATATTCATGAAGCAATTTCTGAAGCTTGTATGTAGAGTATTTTAGGTTCTATTATCCAACTGACATCTTCTCATTCATTTTACTTCTCATCAGAGGGCTGGGCAGGGATCTCCAACTCTGTCTAGGTACTCCTGATATATTTCAATTTACAGATAAAATAAGCCAAAGTAAATTATGTTCACTACCATTGCCAAATTATGAAGTCCTTTCAGTGTTTTGAACTTCATTTCATTAGAATCAAAGGAATTAATGGTGAGAAGAACTTAGGCCACATTTGGCCAAAATGGGAAGGGAATTGCAGAGCGAATAAGTAAGACAACCAAGAAATCCAAAGAAAATAGAAACATGATGTTGAAATGTGAGAGTATCACTTCACAAGCAGGGAAGAAAGTCATTTAATATTAACAGAAAAATACAATGAAGATTAAATAGAAAAAATAAAATAACTGTTTCATCATCAACAATTATATTAATGATGGAACAGAGTGACTAAAATGTGGGATAGATCTGAAAAAAATATTTTCAATGTAATAAGTCTGCATAATTTAGGTAATGTAGAGTTAAATACACCAAATGAAATTTATTTTTATGAGCTAAAAGGAAGTGGAAGAAAAAGCGTTGACAATCTTTTGTGTGGTTTTTAAAAAATAATTTGCCTTTTATGTCCATTTTGTTATTAGACAAACAGTCTCTTCTTTAGGCAAAACAAAAATATAGTCACAGGCATAATTAAATGCTTCTACAATTGGCACTATGGATGTGAAATACGAAAGCTTCAGGTAATGCTCCAAAAGGACAGTTACAAGTCTTGCACTACTGTGACTCTGCTTCTTGGATTTGGTTAGAGCTTCCTGGAGCTTCCAGCCTTGCAACAGTGATGTACAACAGAAGCCCCCACACTGTTAACTGTGAAATGAGTATTCTATCCTTGGAACCACAGTTGCAAAGAGTTCCACTGCATTTCTCTTTTAAAGGTTTGCATCACTGATTTGCATCCAGTAGATACTATTTTACAATCTTGAATATTCCCCAACTTTTGGGCCTGTTTTTGTTCAGATCATATCTTAATAATTCTATAAAATTATTGCAGTTGTATTAAAGTAAAAAGTGTTGTTGTACATATTGAAAATGGGGATTTTGGAACTTATTTTCCATAGCAGGTGGAAAATGCCATATTATGTTGTGAGGATTTGAAAAACAAATATTCTCAAACTTGCTATTGGTGACAGTTTTCATTTACTTTTATTTCTAGTCAGTGGAATTTGTTTTAGAGATTTCATGAAATACGAAAATGCATTTAAAACTTGCAGTAGAAATTAACTTGGTATTTTTAACAAACATTTTAACAAGGTTATAAGGTAGCATTTATTAATTGCTTGCTATGCTTGAGCTCCTAATACCAATTTCTAAGATTACTATAATTTCAGAAACTTGGCTACAGCTTTTTAGGTATACTTTACTTGCTCTAAATTTTCAGCTTCAGATTGCACCCCAAATTTAAAGAAGTGACACATACTTGCTAACATTGTTATTCTACTGCCTCCATCAAATATATGTAATCAGTTTCTTTAAATCTGTCGAATTATTTAAATGGCACAAGTTTTTTAAAGTGCATTGATTTTAAGGCTATATTACTAATAGATATTAGCACAAAAAAATAGAGCTGACCACAAGGAAAATTACTTTCAATAGCTGGGATAGATTGCAGCCACAAACAGGAAAGGATAAGCACACAAACCCAATGGGAAGACTCGCATTAAGGCATATGTGCAGCTTACTTATAAAATTAAAATCTAAATGGCTTTTGGCATAAATTAAAAAAAATTTTGAACTACTTAATGAAGTACATCAATTAGTATTATTTAGGCCACTAAGTTTTAACAAATAATCATGAATTTAACAGGGCAGGCAGCACAAAAGTCTAATGTTAAAAACATCAAAACGAGGGCGAAGCTGGATGCATGTCTTGGCAAATGTACTGTACTCTGACAAAGGTCAGGAAGGATCGCACCTGCCACAGTGAGTTTTCACCCCCTCCTGCCTCTCCTCTTGTCTTCTAGTCAACAGGAGCTAGAGGGCAGAGGAGTGGAGATAAATAAGGTTGGGGAGAGTCACCGGGGACTGGAAGAGGTTACGGTGGTTTGAGGGTATTTTAGGAGAGCCATGGGCCATAGATTTGGGTGGTAGGATTGAAAGATAAAGACTCAACTGGAGCTTTGGGATTCAGGAGATGGTGGCTGTTAGGATAGGCACCTCCTGACAGGCACCACTGACTCCAGACACCACTGCCGAGAAAGTACCATTGAGGATATCAAGTTGGCCTTGACTGGTATTTCGTTATCTTTGATTGTTTTCCTGTCTCTTTTACTTTCAGGATACAAGAGCACCTATCAGAAAATCAAGGGGTGGCAAGAGGATGTTGTTTGTACCAAAGGGTTGGACCCCTCGAGTTACCTCCACAGGCAGAGGTTCTTAGGGAACGGCTAGGATTCATTGTACGAGGAATGTTTCACGTTATTCCACAATTTTAAACATTCCAACAAACCACCGAACCTTACATACAATCTATTTTTCTATGGATAATTGTGGCAGTTCATAATTGGCAACATACTGATTCCTACTTTTCACTATGGCATAATTAAGTTCCTTTGTGCAGCAACATGCATGAACATGGGTAGTGTTTACAAAAAAATGTGACAAACGTGACTGATTTGGTTATTTCATTTAAATTCCTCAAGTTTTCCAACTAGGTCATTCAAATATCAATGCATCTTTCTTGGATATCTTGTAGACGTCTTGTTACATGTTATTTTAATTGGAATAAGATTCATTTTCTTTTATATGTTTTGGCCAGATTTTTATTTGGCTATTAAGTAGGAGTAAAATTATCCTGCAAAAGATGTTTTTTCTTTAAAAATTATGTACTTCTATGTAATCTTTTTTATCTAAGAAATAGATATCAAATATACTAATGATGTCTATGACCTCATTCACGGAAAATGTATTAAAATTTTATTACAAATGTCCTATAAAAACCAATTTTAAAAATTATGGGAATGTCAACACAAAGTGACAACAATCTATGTAAAGGATCTTCAGTGATGCTCTATATTAAAGAAGTAAAACAATCTTGTCCGTTCAATAGGGGACTGATTAAATAAAGTAAAGCATAGCCTCACAGTGGGATATGTAGTAATTTACAAAAGAATGAGGCAATCTATTTAAACTCTTATGGAAAAGTGTCTACCAATATACACTAAAATGAAAAATAGTCCCAGGACAGCAAGAATGTCATTATTCCATTTGTACAAAACTAATCTACACACAGATATGTGCACACACAGGCGTTTACTTGTGTATTTGTAGAAAGTGTCCAGAAGGACACAAACCAAATTACTAACGGTGGCTACCCCTAAAAAATAAGGGGTCAGTTAAACAGATGAATTTGTGTTTTATAATTCTATACGGTTTTGATTTTTTACAAAAGGTATGCACGGGTGGGAAAAAGTAGGTTTACAGTTATGAGTATGCAAAACAGTTTATTCGTGTATTATTGTTTATTAATTATTGTACTATTTTGCATATGAAAAACTGTAGACCTCCTTTTGCCCACCTTTGTATATGAAATTTACAATAAAAACATAGAAGGACAAGCTTTGGATAGAAAGATATTTCTTTTGTGTGTATGTTTCTTTCTCTAAAGTAGTTTAGAATTCCTCCCGGAAGTTACGCTCACGTGAGTTTTAAAAAGTCTGTGCTCTAGGACAAGGACGGACGGCCCTGTGCCACGCGGTGTGCACCTGCCCGATGGTGACGAGACAGCCTGCGCTGGACAGACGCCACTGTGTAACTGGAAAACTGGGACATTTCCAAATAATATAAAAATATTTCCCAAAGATAAGTTATTCAAAAAAAGAAATAAAAATCCCTGAGTAGGCCAAAGACAACAGATACAATGACCTAAGAAGACAGATTATCTAAGACCAGAGGACACATTGTTTAGCCAGTCAGTATATATGTATGTGGCATCTGTATTTATATGCATCTATGGAAATATTATATATGTATACATACACAAATATATGGATAATATATATACCCATATATTTCTATGGAAATATTATATATACATACATATATATCATACATAACATATCCACTAGATTTAGAATTATCACACTCACATATTGTCTAACTAACACCTAAGTCTGGGAAAGGCAAGTTCACAAACCTTTAGCACTTTATGACACAATTACATGGATTCAGGATGGAAATTCTCCTTCTCTCAGTTTAACACTAGAGCATGTAGTACAGGCTCAATGAATATTTGTCAAATGAATGATGGACAGATGACTGAATGGAAATATATTTTGTAAGACTAAAACACATCGCTTTTTCTTATAACGTGTTATGCTTCAGTAATGTGTCATCACAGAACCATAAATGGTGCACCCTCCTCCAACCGGAAACTGTCTAGTCCTGAAGCTACAGTGTAGCTATTCTGAGTGTCATTTAGAAAGAACAGAAATGTGTTGGCTTGTTGTCCATGCAAGTAGCCTTCATTATCACAGACTTCTTAGGTCAAATGAAAGTCACAAATGTTCTTAAACCTCGGAGACCACTAAGGCAACCTATCCATGGTAATGCATGTTTTCTCACATAATCTATTTCAATTCACACAAGGTTGGGGTTAAATTAATGCTATGTCTATACAGACAGGTAATTTTAAGGATTGGAAACAAACAAAAATTAGGCTTCTTAGGGGTCTTTACTTCCTTTCTGATGATGAACTTTTGTGATGAGAACAAAGAAATAACGTGATTTAGTTACTTGTCTTTTTCTTATATTTAAAGACATCTTAGCTTGTAAAACTTCCTGAAAATATTTCCTTCGTTTTTTGGTTTCCTTCTCCAAAAGCAGTTTATATTTTAAACAGACCTATAAACACAAAAGTTTTGTTTTCAAGTCTGAAAACATATCCCTCCATAAGAAGATACCAACACATCATTATGCATGTGAGCAGTGAACATAAGGAAAATCATTCAAAACTAGTGTTTGTTTTCATGAAAAACTTGGGGACAAATTAAAAAGAGAGAGAAATAAAGAGGTAAGAAAGAGGGTAGGGTAGTTAATAATACTACACTTTTACCTAAAGCAAAATTACCGGTAATTATAAGTTGTTTAAAAATTTAGCAGAACAAAGATTATTTAAAGGTTTCAGCAGTTCTTTCTAGAGCAAACTTGCCACTTAAATTAACTAAATTTGCCTAAAGGAGTTATTCTTATAGTGAAGCATGTATGCCAAAATAGATGAAACTGGAAAAGGCTGAATGTTCAGGTCTTGAAAATTTGCTAAAAATCAGTCAGTGAGTTTTGTCAGTTTATAAAGTTTGATAATCCATGGGGTGACAGGCACACCTTTCTGTGTGTGTGCATGTGTGACGAAGAGAGCAAGAAATAGAAAGGGTCAACATCAGAATAGCCTGTTGTCTATATCGACTTTAATTCAGCACACTCCCAAATTATGCCCACAAAGGAACCATCACCTTTAAATTTATCTATGAAAATGTGGAAAAATAGTAGAGGCATGGAACTTGACAAGTATAAGGTTACTGGGCCTTGTTTTAACACAGATGTTTAAACACACACACATTCATATCCCTACACATATACAGTTCAGTAACTCATGCCTTTTGTTATCAATTTAGTTTCTTTAGTTCCCTTTTGGACACTGAGATTTTTGACAAGTATGTCATCTGAAGGATGAAGGAATTGTACTGCTTGGGCTACGGATGAAAACAAGGATATGTGGTGAGCCTTTATCTTCTGAGAAGTGGCTTTGTTTGTTGGTACAGGTGGGACTTCAGCTGTTCACACCAAGTCTAACAGGATGGCCCGGAGGAGGGTTCAGGTACAAAGACAGTCCAAGCAATTCTCAGGCGAGGCACTCTCAGACAATTCTGAGGGTAACTGGTTCTTATCTAAAATAATTTCTTCCAAGACCCATTAAGAAGGTCAAAATTATGGTATAGATGTTTATAGTGTAAGGAAGTGACCATTGTTTAAAAGCAGCAATCAGTATAAGGGAAGGACAGGATACCATGTTGGGAGTGCATTGGAGCTAGAGGCATTGTGGACTGCAGAGAACCACGGGGACTCCAGATGGCAGAAGGTTCCTCTCGGTATGTTTCAGGACGCGACTTGCAGCTGGGTGTGCCCTTCTGTGTAGCTCCTACCCGGACCAGTTAGTTAGATGAAATCATCTGCATTTCACCAGTGCATACCTGTCCGTGATCGTTTTCTCTGTTTTTTACAAAGGCAATAGATAGGAAATACAAATAAACCTAGGGGTTAAAAAACATTAAGTTCATTAGGAAGAGAGGCATTTAGGCTTACAGAATTGAAAATTTTCTATTTTGCAAATGATTTATAAATAATCACTATTTAGCAATTACGTGGAGATGAAAAGAGGGAAGAGACCTATGCTACATGTGTTACTTCTACAAGACTTCATTCTTCATTATTTTTCTTTAGCTCTCTCCCTGCTTCAACAACCTCAGTGACGCACCAGTTTGAAGATGGAATATTTTCTCTCAAACCAGAGGTTTAAGTCTTCTTCATTAACTCTGGTTACACCAGTTGCATACTATGATATTCGCATTTCATTTTCAGGCACACTAACGTATTACTGAACAACACAGGCCGTGGAACCAAACGTCAGCTCTACCACTTATGACTGGCCTAGGAACCCTTCATTTCCTCAACTGTAAAAGGCACATAATGATAGTATCTACTATATAAAGTCTCACTCATTGTAATAATTGAAATGTTAGTTACTTTATAATTCTCTTATACATGCAAATTACTTGCTAAATAAAACTTTACACATGAAAAGTTATATTTTAGAAGAAAATTCCATCCACTAATTGAAACAATCATCAGAGGCACCTTCATCTACAGCATTTAATTGAGTATTCTCTAAAGCAATGGTTCTCCATGTGTGGTCTCTGGACCAGCAGCATCAGCATAACCTGAGAAATTTTTAGAACTAGGAAACCATGGCCCTTGCCTCTGGACACTGAACCAAAAACTGTGCTTTGCTGGAGGGACCAGCAACCTGTGTTTTAACAGTCCTCCAGGTTATTCTAAAACATGCTAGAGTCTGAGAAACCACTGCTTTAAAACATACACTGTAATACATTCGTGTGAGTAAGCTATACGAGTCAATGATACACTTTCCATTTGCCAGTGCTCGGTATATGTTGGGTGTATGTTCTTATCACAGCAAAGGTATCAGGGCACTCTTTCACTAGAAAAAACCAAATACCCAAGGGTATACCAGAGGCTCCTTTCTTTGATGCTCTAACCTGAACTCAGAATGGGAAAATCTGGGTTCTAGTCCACTGGATTCTTTCACTGAAATACTAGCTGTATTCATATTGGTGTTAAAAGGGGGTTAACAATGCTTCGTAATACACATGGTTCAAAGTGTTCAGAGACTGAGCAAGTGTTACGCAAATGCATCCTGCATGGAACACGAGCCTCTGGATCTGTAGGTCATACACTAGTTGCCGATCTAAAGCAAGCATTGAACAGATATCATGTCCACTTAACAACAGACTTGCAGTATGACATTTATACTTATACTCTATGGCACTCAGAGAATCTCATCTCAGGTATGTTAAGTGTTTCTTACCGATTACAACTGCTATGGCCCCTAGTGCTAATCCCAGGACCAGGATTAGAGGTGCAACAAATAATTTTCCAGCTGGAAAACAAAAGGCAAAATCAGCATTTTAAAAAAATATCAGAAAGTGTATGTTATTTTCTTTTAAAGAAGTCTGGTTATAATTAAGGCAATATTTTTCTAAGGAAATACGTCGGGTGTAGAACAAACATACATATGTAGGTTTAGTAAGTTCACTGAAGTCCTGGGCACATTAGTCACACGTTTCATAAATCACTTATCCTTCATAAGAAAAAAAAATCCAAAGCTACCGGCTCACTTTATTCTGCCAGGGCCATGCGTGCTTTCCCTTTAGATCTCTTCCATTTTCAACTTTCAAGATTCTGGAAGATTAAGAAAGGAGCGGCACATTCTGAGCTGTGTCTCGAAAACTGAATTGGCTCACAAAATGGAAAGCTAGTAAGTGCCATGCAGGGCTTCTGCTGAAGCCCTCATCTGAAAAAGTGACTTATTTACGTGAGTACAAATACGACCAAGGATATGAACACCCAATAAACAACTACCAGTGAAATGTTTCAGTACTGTTGTTAGAGAAAACTACCAGTTAACATACAGTACACTGAAAGTTATTGAAGTGAATCATTTGAACAAATTTAAAAAGGAAGCGCACTATAGTAAGTGCCGAGGCTAAATGCAGACAAAGAGGCCGCATGGTACTGACCAGCCTTTTTCCTCCCTAAAGTAATAATTGAGCACTGGTTAGAATAAACTCTACTTACATGCAAACACAGCAGAGTTTCCAATTGGAAACCCACTAACTTTGCAAGGCACTAGCACACATGCACACAAAAACCTATTAATACGTAGTATCTTGTCATTGTGTAGTAACCTTGATCTTGAGGCATGTGAGCCCACTGTGTAGCTACAAAGCCCCAGTGCAAGAACAGAGGAGGGAGGAATGGAGGGGCTTTGCAGTAGAATCGGGTGGCTGTTTAAGAAGAAACCAGAGATCCATTCTACAAGTGAAAGACAGTAATTTAGAATAACCAATTATATATAAAAAGATAGAATCATAATGGAGTCATAATGAAAATGTCTATATTTTTATTGAGAAATGGTCTTTGGAAACTGTTGGAACCGTAATCAGGCTGATAGAAAATACAGTTTTTAACAAATGATTTAAAAAGATTGCCATTCAACTGACACAATGTTTAACCCTGGGTTTTACTTACATTTTTCACCATGACAGAATCCAATTAAGCAATACTACATCTCATCGAACAATTATACTTTGTACATTCTAAAAGCTAGAGCGAACTGTTTAGAATATATTGGCTTGCATATTTGAAAAGTCTGTTTTTTCCTGCACATGTAGCTCAGTAAGTTCATTCATATTTTCTTTTAAAATAATTATTAGTATATTTTCATAATAGCTAGGAAATTTGACTACAAAGTAATAGCAGTGATTTTTTTTCAAACATTACAGAACTCTAAGACCCAGCTACCTGCTTTCCTTCTCTGGGAAGTAGTAAACTTATTCCTATCATGCAATCAATGTTTAATACATGTTTAAGTCTATGTTTGAAACTGTCTTGAGGGATTAAGCATACACTCTTTTAGTCTTAGATCATTAATAATTCTTTTAAAATACCACCCTCAATATTTAAAACAAGACTTCATCATATCCACTTATCATACCTAATTTATTCTTATACTTATTTTCTCCTTTTTTTTGCTATTTTAAATTATACTTGCAAATAAACCAAAAAAACCACTCCTCTCCTAATTAAGCTACCAGCTCCTAATTAAGAGAGGAGTGGTTTGGATAGGTTGGCCTATCCAAAAAAACCCATTTGAAATGTTCTTCACATTACAACCATTTTTCATTTGCAAAAAAATGCACAAAATTTCCAAATCATTCAGTAGAGTATGAAAGTCCAGCACTGAGTATTAACTTGACAAAATATTTTGTAATCAGTCATCCATGAATGCATTTTATTTTAAATTACATGTCTCTACTACTAACACTGAATATTTTAAAACATGTTTATTGGCTATTTCTATTTCTTCAATTTTAGTTCCAGACTTCTTTGTCCTTTTTAAAAAATACATATATATTATTGGAGGGGGCTCCATTGTTTTTGTTTATATAAATTATTTGCAATCTAGAGATCAATTAAAAATTTATATTTTCTTTGCCCTTATGTGCTTTAATTTAATGCTTTGACTATCTGCATGAATTATATGAGAATGAAACCTTTTTCCTCAGTCACTTTTATTCCCCAAACCATTCACTGAATAATCTGCCTACTTTTGACCAGGGAGACACTCCCATGCCAGAGGCTGCCAATCATCCTCCAGTCTGTGAGGATGATTGCTCTACAGGAGCAGAGCCTCTGATCTGCAGCTGGCATGAGGCCCCATGCAATGCAGACCATGGTTCCCATTCCCCAGCTGTGAGAGAAGAGCAGGCCCCTTCTCTGTCGCTGTCCAAGAACACTCGGGGGCCGTGGTCCCAAACTGAGGGAGCAAACCTGGTTGCATCACAGAAGGAGACAGGGTGAGAAGGCTTTGCCATGATCAATCCATCCTTTTTCTTATATGGCAGGAAAAAGGTAGGTTTGTGCCTTACAGAGTAACCCTTTTCCTGCCTTTTGTGCAGACGGGAGACGTGGGCAGCACTGCACTGGATGTTTCAGCCCAACAGGAGTCAGAGGCAGCTGTGCTGGACATGGGAAAATATCTGTGGGAGGGAGAGCTTATCATAAGGCCGGCTGCTCCCTACGTTGTCAGGTTGGTTCTGACACGTGTGTACACACATGGAATACAAAATAGGCCCACAGAAAACCATTTATGGAAAGTCAACCATAAAGCTTTTAAATAAAACAGAAAAAAAAGGTACAGAGAAGACATTTCCCTGCTGACAGCGTTCACAAGCTGTCCACTCTATAGGCTGTTAAATAACCAGGCTCTTGTATGATCTGAGAAGAGGATCCTGGTGACTGGAAGACACCATCGCGCCACAAAATGGCACGACAGTAGGAAAGAAAAGGACTAGAAAATTGGAGATTCTGTGTTTTTAGGTTATCCTGTGTATGAATGGACTTACAAATAGCTTACAGCTCAACACTTAAATTTGCGACTAGTTTTCTCACAATATTACTGTTATAAAGAGGGGTTAGAGTCTCTCGCTATCCCTCCCAAATCCACTTAACTAATAAGTAAATATTGGTTATATAATTATAGTATATACCATTATAAGCAAATAAACAAAATCACTGAAAATTACTAAAACCAATCTTGACCATATTGAATTCTGTTGGCTATGGTAAATTATGTTTAGATTTCAGGAGGGACATTTTTACAGAAATCAGACAAGATTTTGGAAAATGATGGCATTGGTCTCCGTAAGTTAAAGTGAATTTTAAAATACATGTACTCTCTTTTACCTGCTAGAACTATATCATCCGGTCAGCTTTGGTCTGATTCACCACCCTACATAGGATTCTGGAGAGAGGAGTGGTTTACAACAGCAGTGATGTAGGGCTAAAGGGAGAGTAAAGACATTGTCACGAAGAACTAGGCAAAAGGAGGCAGAAGAGGCGAAATGTGCACGACGTTAAGAAGACCAGTGCACGACTGCACAGAAACAGGAAAGACTGCCGTCGAAAGACATGCTGGAGCTCTTTGTGAGGAAAAGAGAGGGAGAGATCCCACAGCAGGTGCATTCCAGAGGAGTCCGGCGCTGCGGGAAGAACCAGCTGCGAGGTCTGAAGAAAGTCACTGCCTCACACAAGGCTGGTGGTGTTAGGCCAGAGCAGGGATCTGTGTTTACGTTTGCATATTTGTGTACGATATTGTGTGTCGAGGATGAAGGGGGGAGGGAAAAGGTCAATCCAGAAAAATCTGCACTTGGATATCTAAACTTGGGTTTGTACGCAATGAGGGCATTTAATGCTCAGTACATTACTGTTAGCTATGAATATTAACTATTCACACAGTAGAAAATATATACAATGACTTGTCAACTATACAGATACAATGGAACTCCATTACAGGGCTCTGAAACATAGATTTTTTAAGTTGTATTGCACATCCTCCGTGAATGAACAGAGGGTACGCATAAGATTTTTCTGTTAGGTATTGTTAATACAAAAATAAATGTGGTATTGTTTCTCTCAACAAGTGCCTTACAATAGAGTTTCAGAAATTTAAAAGACTAATGACTTCATATTTCTGCAGTCTAATTAATAATTTGTTTTCTGAACAAAATCTGCTTGCTCATGTAAGTAAGGTCCTGCTAACAAACTTAAGTTTTTAATTTTAAACTCAAAGGAAGAGAGAACATCTTCCCCCTGCTTTGGGGTAAAGGCCCCACTAGAACCCCTGGCAGATGGCCGGCATTATCATGGTTATTGCATTTCTAAGTGCTAGCATCCCTGCATACTTCCGAGAGAAGAGTCCTCACAGTCATGTTGGATACTCACCGCAGACAGACCCTCTCACTAATCTCCTTAGATGAGGTCTCTCTGGGAGGTAGCGATATTTGCATCCAAATATACTGAGGTTTGATGTGTGGTCTCCAAAGAAACGGAGCTGGCGGTATCTCTCCCCACATCGATAACAAAAATTAGTGTTACATTGTGAACAGGTCATATGATCACATCCTTCGGTTCTCTGGATGTGGATCTGTATCAGCAAAACAGGGAAAGGGAAGGAAAGGCTATTAAAATTTTTAATAACTAAGGCTGGCAAATGTTATAAAAGACAAATTTCTCCAGTATAAAAGCCATACATTGCATTTCTGAGACTGTCAATTTGCTTGTAATAAATCATGTTCTCCAAGATCACATTTGTATCAAATACTTCATGTGTGCAAAGCTCAATAACATTTCAGGTACTCATCCTGTTGGCTGATTTTGACTAATGCATAAA
>PVKM010006051.1:0-45559 GCA_004027735.1 Carollia perspicillata | reverse complement strand
CCCATACTGTGAGTGAACATATAATCATTGAAGCATTGGTTAGAACAGTAGTTTTTAAACAATCTGAATGCACCCGAAAGGAGATAGATTTAGATAAATTGAGATATATCTCTACAGGAGCTACTTTGCAGGAATAAAAGTAATTTTCTTTGTAGTTAAAGAGAAAGTTCTGGTAAGAATTGTTAAGCATGAAAGTAATTCACAAATACACGTAGAGAGGAGAGTAGCACAAAAGGAAACTTTTTGCTCTTCTACCCTATGTTGCTCAGCTTTTTTTACAATGAATGCTAACATAATTTAAAACAAAGAGTTAGCACTTATTCTGGAAAAGATGTGGTGAAAACGAAACACAACTGCTGGTACCATTATAAAATAGCTCTCTTTTGGAAGCCATAATTCGTACTTTAGGAACCATAAACTTATTTACGAATTGTGGCAAAAATAATTAGTTTTATAAATTCTGTTGTCACTGTAATTATATTAAACAACTGATATGAAAACTCAGTTTTCTCCATGAGAACAGCTTATGGCCACACATCTACTTCAGTGGGAAGTCAGGGGAGGGCAGCGCCTCCCGGATTTGCCCCTCCCTCTTCCACTACCCGGGCCTTGGCTGGGGCCCGGCTGCTCTCCACATTTCATTGAACGGACTCCTAGATGACCTTTCTTTTTACGGGCTCTGCTTCTCATCTCTTCTCACTGTTACTAGTATTGTCTTTCTCAAACCTAAATCTTACCACTTTTTAATTCAAAATCCTTCAGTGATCCCCGTATCTTCTGAAAGCATTTAAATTCCTTAACATAACATTTATGTCTTTGTGCGATCAGTCCCTTTCATCCTCTTTATCTTTGCTCTCTATGGTCTGAGAACTACATGGGGCCGAAGATGCAGGAGAGGTCAGCACAACCGAGGGCTTTCAGTAGCAGTTCAGAGCCACAGTCGTTCTCTGTTCCAGCACTGTGGGAGCTGGAGGTGGAGTCTAAGCAAGCTGACCTCGATGGCCTTTGTTCTCTCAAGGCCTGTCATGCCTCCCAGTGGACCACTCCCGCTGGAAACCAGAGGGCAAGGAGACTGGTAGAGGCAGTCGCTGTTGTAGCCCCAAGGTAGTTCTGGGTCACAGGATGCGGGGGTAGGGAGTACATACATAGGGAAGATTACAAGGAGAATGACCACCAAAACTAGCATATAGGCCCAGGTGAACTCAGGCACCCATGCCTTTTGTACTTTTTCTCTTCCAGGAGTACCTTCTACAGACCCACACCCATGTCTGATTAATCGTCTTTCAAAATGGAATTCAACCAGGAACAAGTATAAAAGACACATGGACAAAAACAAGGTGGGGGGGTGTGGAAATGGGAGGGAGGTGGGGAGGGCTGGGGGGGTGGCCTGGGATGGGAGGAAAATGCAGAAAACTGTACTTGAACAACAATTAAAACAAAAATAATAATTTAAAAATATTTTTAAAAAAAATGAATTCAACCCATCTCTTAAATTATGAATGTCAGATCCAGCACTTTGGTAAGAATTAGAGTTCTAGGTCTTGGTGTATTTTTCCTGTAGCTTTTCACCTGGAACAAAAGGTATCCATTATGGCTCCAGAAAGACATGTAGGTACCAAATGAAAAATCTGGAATTTGTGTTTTGAAGACTATGAAACACGAGAAACTTGCAGGGTGCTATCGGTGACCTCAACATTAAAAGGAAACTAACTAACCTTTACATGTTTAACTCTAAACTTGCAAGTAGTCTTGCAAATTGTTAATGACAAATGAGGGATTGCTAAGGATTACGTTTAAATCCTCACATTGATACATTAAAAAAAAAAGGTGGAAGAAAACAGAGACTTTTTCTCAAACATGTCCAAAAAGCTTGAGTATTTACATGGCTCCCGGCCTGGACTGCACTGTTACTCCTGTGGGCTTCCCTTCTGCTGATGACGCATGTGCACTTAGCAGGTTGGCAGGTTTCCCCCAGGTTTTAAGGGGAGGGCCCAGCATCCAAAATTAGACTGATTTTACTGAAGTAGCAGGTCTGGGAATAAAGTAGACACTTCAGAGTCCCTTAAGTTTTTATATATTACATCATTTTATTTGCTAAGAATATTATAAAACCTCTGGCCATTCCCTTCAGTAAAGAGCTAATTAACAATGAATGAGTATAATCAATTGAGATGTTGTTAAGTAAGCAAATAGAACAATGCCAGGCTACATTGTATATTATAGAACACATGACTCAATTAAAATTTCATGTGATACAGTGCATGCAGATTTTCTACAATAAACAGCAATATTTTAGAAATTAAAGGCTTTATATACTGTGCTAATAAACCCTAACACAGCAAATCAATAGAATACTCAAGTAAGAAAGTTTCAGAGGACAAAGTATTAACCTTAAATGTGAATGCATTTGCATTTATTTAATTAGCTGAAATCAATTTGTATCAACTCTTATAATATAGTCTACTATTTAGAAACCATAAATACATTAAAAAAACCCTTTTATTGACATAGTAGTGATCCAAATTGAATTCAGAATGGCCTTTGTAAGCTCCTTAGTGAGAAGATATCAAATATAAACTTGATTATAGCTTGTTCAAACTGTAGGGGTAGCTATCAGTGGAAAACCACTTATACAATGTTGAGTTCCCAGTGTCCACATTTTCATGCTTGGTTTTCTAAAGGCATCCCTTCCCATCTTTTGTCCTTAATTGAGATGTAATTCCCATGTTATAAGCTTTTTACTGATTTTTAGTATATCTAGAATATTGCGCTGCCATCTTTAATTTCAGAATATTTTTACCACCCCCTAAAGGAAACCTAGATTCATGGGCAGTCGCTCCCCAGGGTCCCTCTTCTCACCTCCTGGCAACCAGTAATTGGTGTTCTGTCTCTATGGATTTGTCTATTTTAGACATTTTATGTAGATAGGAGCATAGAATATGTGGCATTTTGTGTCTGGCTTTTACAACTTATAATGTATTCAAGGTTGTCTATGTTGTAGAACAAATCAGTACTTTATTTTTTATGGCTGAATAATATTCCATTATATAGATATATTACATGCTGCTTATGCATTCACCAGTTGATAAATATTTAGGGGTTTTTGCACTTTCTGGCTATTATAAGCAGTGTTACAATGAATATACATACACGAGCTTTTGTGTGGACAGATTTTTTCAGTTCTCCTGGATATTTATCTATGAATGATATTGCTCACTCACATGGTGATTCTGTTTAACTTGAGTGGGATTCCCAAAAAGTTTTCTAGAGCACCTTTTCTGTCCTCACCAGCAAGATATGAAGATTCCAATTTCTCAACATCCTCTCAAACACTAGTTATTGTCTGTCATTGCAAGTGTATCTATCTTATTCTTTATTCTTTAATTAAAAACATTCAATTAGTCCGTTAGGATATCCTTTTTCACTATATGCATTGATTATCCTAGATACTTCTCTCAAGTATTGTTTTTATCACTTTGAGCAATAGAAATGGTACAACCTTATTATATTTAGATTTGGATTATTCTATTAATTAATTTAACTAATGCATTAATTAAAAGATGAAATGATACCTAATTATGTATTACACATGAAGAATTAGTGATTCTTAAGGCACTGAAGGACATGAAGCCTAGGTATTAATTTTGATTTTGCAGTTGGCTACTTCTGTTACCATGGCGATTTATATAAATTGTTCTTTATTTTAATTAGAGAAATGGAGAAAATGCTACACACTTGAAATAAAATTTTGGGAATTTCATGAGTGTATTCATTTTCTAATGATGCTATAAAAATTAACACAAACTTGGTGGCTTAAACAATATAAATTTATTACTTTACAGTTGGTTATTCTGACACACAATTCACTGAGCTAAAATCCGATGTTGGCAAAGTGGCCCTCTGTCTGTCGACCTATTTCCTTGCCTGTTCAAGTTGCTAACGTCTGGCCTCATCCCTTGGCTCATGGCCTCCTCTGCCCATCTTCAAATCCAACAATGAGAGATAAAGTCTTTCTCATGGGTTTATATCTCTGGCTCTTTAGCTAGCCAGAAAAAGATTCTGCACTTGTAAACACTCAGGATTAGAATGGATCCACCAGGATAACCCAGGATAATCTCTCCATCTCAAGGTTCTTGATCTTAATCGCATCTGCAAAATCCACTTTATTAATAAATTAATATATGCACAGGCTCTGGTCATTAGGACAGGACAAGGGTCTCTTTGTAGGAGCATCATTTTGCTTCTCACCATCAGATGACACATGGCTTGTGACGAGTATACATGTGTCACACAATAAATGCTGTAAAATATTGATTTTTTTTTGTTGCTTAAAATAGACACCACATTATAAAATGGCAATGGACTACACTTCAACTGTGCCAAGGAGATAGATGACCAAGTGTGAGAAAGCTATATATAAAGACTTAAAATACAAACATTGTTGTTCTTCCAGAATGACTCCTCTCGTGGGATATTAGTACATTCAGGGGAGCCTCCTATCTTCCAGATCAGTATCGTGACATTAAGCAGTCAAGCCTCCTCATCACCAGCCACAGCCTTCTTATCTTTCCTCCAGCCTGGCAGCCAGGACATCTCAGTGCCAGTTGGACAGATTTCATTCCTGTGATCTGATCAGCACAGTCTCTTACTTAAAACTGAAGAGACACCAAAGAGACATTGAGAGAAGAAAAGAGTATTGCCACTATGCTGAGAAATGGACTGTTGGCTCTGTTCTCTGTGCTAAATCATACTTTTTTCTTTCATTTATTCACATCAATGTCTCTAACTTCTGAGTTTCTACAGCTAGACGTGTGCCCATAGCTTTCCTTTGAAATGGAGATCGTAGACACAATAGGGTTTAGCAAGCAAAGACACCCAGATAGTTGCTATTGATACATTCCCTTTATGAAGGATGAAGGCATTTCTAATTTCTCCTTTGCATTGTGCTGCACACACACTCACACACATACAGGCACATCAATACTTTCTTCCAAATGCCTGATACAATGGCAGAAATATCACTCTTTGACAGCTTTTGAGATTGAAAGAAGACTGCATAGTATTAATGTAGTAATATTCATTATCTTAAATACAGCAACTACTACCACCACCAGTAAATAGATCTTTGCCAATGAAGTGTCCTGCTTCACAGGAAAATGAAATGATGGTAGAGACCAGCAACAAAGCAAATCTTTTTTAAAAACACTGAAATCTGTCAATTTCTACTTTATGATTGATAATCTTTTCTCTGCTGTAGCCAGAATCACTTTTTGCCTAATGAAATTTATTCTGAAATTAGAACTGCCCATTTTGTAGCCATTTGTATTTCTTTGACCAAAAAAACAAACAAACAAAAAACAAAAACAAAAACAGAAAGCAACCCAAACAATTGCAAACATTTTGAACAAAAAATAATTCTTGATTTTCTAAAAAAATTTTTGACACCAATTCTGGCCCTAGATGAGGTAGGACTTTTAGTCCAATGTCACCAAATTTTCATGGAAATAATGGCATTGTCAAAATAATTGCTACAAAGGAAATGATGTTTTCCCTATTTTGTGGGCATTTGCTAAACATCTCTAAAACTTTGTCAATATTTGCCAGTTTCAAAATATGTTCTGGTAGACATTCAGCCAGTGTTATTTTAAGCAAATCCTAATTAGGGACCATTTAAATGTCAGTGATCAAAACATAGGAAGGGAAAGTTGGTATTTAATGATGATAGGCACATTTATAGAACACCTTTTCCTGAGATCAAAACAGAAAAGCACAAAGTCGAAGTCTCTGTTGAACAGTGAGACTCCAGTTGGGCACATGGATGCTGGCCTTTCTAGGCAGAGCCACGGAAGGGCGCTGGGTATTTGCCTTGCACATCCGACAGCACGAGGAACACGCCTGTTTTATTTCGTGGGAAAAAGATATACAGCCAGGGATGAACTGACATGAAAGACTAGAGAGCCTCAGTCCAAGTATTGTTTGCTTCTGAAATCGTTGTGGCTATTGACACCTTCCATCCTTAGCTGCCAATCTATAAATAAATGGAGGATTTTGTTCCCTCAAGAAAACAAAGCTATAATTCATGCTTGATGTAAGTTAGCAAAAACATTTCTGACAAAGGCTGAGCTTCTGAGATATTGTTGTAATGACATCTAGATCAATATAAGTAATAAAAGTTTAAATATATCTGGCAATATTATAATTTACTATAGCACTTAAGCTAAACGTATGCTGATCTAGAGTTTAGAAGGGAGGTATGCGTTTCAGTACCCATTACTTTTGCAGTTGATCATGTATAACATACTCTTAATATGAGATATGGGAAAAATAAGAGAGAAGGAAGGAAATAATAATTACCTATAGTCCTGGTACCAACGCAAGCTACCATTCATATTTTCATATATTGACTTTGTTTATTTCTCTACAACTTATTATATTTGTGTTTGTAAATTTTCATTTTAATGGTTTCAAATTTACAGAATACTTTTGAGAAGAGTACAATAAATCCCCTGCTGCTTTTAATCCAAATTTAGCAGCAGTTAAATTTTTCCTCATTTACTTCTCTTCACAAGCATGTGTGCGTGCCCACACACTTGCATAGCTCTTTATGCATGTTTGTAACCACATGCATGTGTAAACAGTTTTTCCTAAATCATCTGAGAGCCTTTTGGAGGCATATCTTTACCCCAAAACACCTATAAAAATCAAGAACTGGAACACTGTTTACAATGCACTATTATCTCATCCACAGTACATATTTAATTTTGCCAATTGTCCCAGTACTGCATTTTATTCCCCTGCCTCTGTTCCATTTTTCTACATGTAGATCCTATGCTAGTACCAGAGTTCTGTCATGTTTTAGTAAGTTTTGAAATTAAAAAGTATGCAACCTCCAAACTTGTTCTTTTTCAAGATTGTTTTGACTGCTGTGTGTCCCTTATGATTTCACATGCATTTTAGGATGAGCTCGCCTATTTCTGTAAAAATCCACCCGAGATTATTGTAGAGACTGCACAGAATCTATGGGTCAATTTGGGGAATATTTTCATATTAACAATATTAAGTATTCTGAAGCATATGCATTGACACAGGATGTCGTTCTATTTATTTTGTGTTTTGTTAGTTTCAACAATGTTTTATAGTTTTCAACGTACCAGTTCTGCGATTTTTTGTTAAAATTATTCCTAAGTATTTCATTCTTTTTGATGCTATTGTAAGTGGAATTGTTTTCTTAATTTCCTTTTCAGATAGTGTAGAAAATGCACTTGATTTTTGTGTAATGAACTTGTATATTGCTACTTTACTGAAATCTTTATTAGTTCTAATAGTTCTTGGGGGGATTTCTTATCCCATGATCATGTCATCTATTTATGGAGGTAGTTTTATTTCTTCCTTTCTAATAGGGATTTTTAAAATGCATTTTCTTGCCTAACTGCTATGACTAACACCTTCAGTGCACTGTTAAGTAGACATAGTAAAAGTGTGAATCCTTATCTTGTTCCCGATCTTCCAAGAAGAAAGCTTTCAGTCTTCTACTGACAAGTATGATGTTACCTGGGGATTTGCTTTTAGATAGCTCTTCTTAGGTTGAGGAAATTACTTTCTGTCCTAAAAGATTCTCAAAATAAATAAATAAATAAATAAATAAATAAATAAACAAACAAACACCTGTCATTTGCCCCACACCTATTATGGAAAGAAAACTACTAACCTAAGAAGAAAGTTAAAGTCTTATAAGCTCAGCTTTCTAAGAGGAATAGAATAAGAAATCAGGTAAGTAATATACAGTGGGCACCTCCAGTTATTGCAGAAAGAATGAAAGAGAAGAACAAACATAATTCATGTCCTTGAAAATGCAGAGGCATCTTGAAGAGCACATGGTATAGGAATGGGATCTAGCTAGGGTGTGAGTCTCAGCAGCATCCCAAGCAGCTCCTATTATGGAATCAGTTGGGAGAGAGTTTTCCAGTTGAAAAAAAAATACGAAGAAAGGATGCAAAACTTTTGGTGAGGGGTGGGTTTATCAAGCTGAAGTAATTCCATAGTAGATGTAGTCAATGTGAACCAGGAATGAAAAACCTAATCATGTACTGAAAGAAGCAAGTTCATCCATGTTGATTAAGTAGAAAAAATCATTTTTGAATGGAGGTATAGGTAAATACATCTTGTCTCCTCACACAACTATAGCAAAAATTATGACTAGACTACAAAACAAATATCGCACAGAATTGTCAGAAAATCAAGCTGTACAAGTCCAACAGCCAAGGATTTTAAGAAGCCGCATTCATCCAGATGGGGTCTGAGGGGTGGAGACATGGAGATCTATGGAGAGGCAGGGAGAGGTGGAAAGGCGTGGGAAGGCAAGGAGATGCAGAGCGGAATGCGGAGGTGTGGAGATGAGGAATGGGCAGTCCCACATCTATATGTGGTGGATAAAAACTGGGAGGGAAACCTTGTGAGTGAGGGATTCCAGCTCCACACCAGACCACCCAGACCAGGGTTCCAGCACCAGGAAGATAAGTACCCATAAATTCTGGCTGTAAAAGCAAGCGGGGCTTGGTGCAGCAGAAGAAACTGAGGGGTTCTCAGGATACTCCTCTTACAGGGCCCACAGTGGACTTAGGACTTTTGCAGACTCACCCTTTCTGGGATTCAGCACAAGGGAAATAACTGGAAGGCACCAGCGGCATATGGGGAGAAACTGAAATGACTGGCAATGGGGCAACTGCTGGGAGACAGTTTCCTTTTGGGCAAAACTCCAGAGGTCAGGCAGTGGCATTGTCACCTGTCCATGCTCTCCCCCTACATGGAGCTACAGATCAGTGACATGGGTTGCCCCACCCTGGCAATTACCTAAGGCTAAACCCCATACAACTTACAGGTATGCTTTTCTACAGTAGGCCACACTACTAAGACAGGGAGTCAAAGCAGCTCTACCTAATACACACAAACAAACATGGAGGCTGCCAAAATGAGGAGACAAAGAAATATGGCCCAAATGAAAAAAACAAAACAAAACAGAACAAACTCCAGAAATAAGAACTAAACAAAATGGAGACAAGCAATGTATCAGATGCAGAGTTCAAACACTGGTTATCAGGGTGCTCCAGGAGCTCTTGGGTACCTCAACAGCATAAAAAAGACCCAAGCAGAAATAAAGGTTACATTAAGTGAAATGACAAAAAAAAATCTACAGGGAACCAACAGTAGAGAGGATGGAGCTGATAATCAAATAAATGATTTGGAACATAAGGAAGAAAAAAAGCATTCAATCAAAACAGCAAAAAAAAAAAAGAATTTAAAAAAGTGAGAATAAGCTAAGGAGCCTCTGGGAAATCTTCAAATGTACCAACATCCAAATAATAGGGGTGGCAGAAGGAGAAGAGGAAGAGCAACATATTGAAAGTTTATTTGAAAAAATAATGAAAGAAACCTTCTCTAATTTGGTGAAGGAAATTGACATACAAGACCAGGAAGCACAGAGAGTCCCAAGCAAGATGGACCCAAAGAGGACCACACCAAGACACATCAAAATGGAAATGCTAAAGGTTAAAGATAAAGAGAAAATCTTAAAAGCAGCAAGAGAAGAGCAGAGAGTTACCTACAAAGGAGTTCCTGTAAGACTGTCTGCTGATTTCTCAAAAGATACTTTGTGAACTAGAAGGGACTGTCAAGAAGTATTCAAAGACGAAAAGTAAGGACCTACAACCTAGATGACTCTATCCAGCAAAGCTATCATTTAGAATGGAAGGGCAGATAAAGTGTTTCCCGGGGAAGGTAAAGCTAAAGGAGTTCATCATCACCAAGCCCTTATTACATGAAATGTTAAAGGCCCTTTTTTAAGAAAAAGAAGAGCAATACTATGAACATTAAAAATGATAATAAATTCACAGCTTCCAATAATTGAATCTAAAAAACAAACTAAGCAAATGAGCAGAACAGGAACAGATTATAGATATGGATGTCATTTGAAGGGGAGGAAGGGGGGAAAGATGCAGGGACTAAGAAGTACAAATCAGTAGGTACAGAATAGGTAGAGGGGTGTTAAGAACAGTATAGGACATGACATAGCCCAAGAACTTTATGCATGACCCATGGACATAAAACAAGGGGGAGGATTGTTAGAGGGAATGAGGGTATCAGGTGGAGGGTGGCAAAGGGGGAAAAATACACTTAAAAATCACTTTTTAAAGCAATGTAGAAATATATATTAAGATCTTTAAACAATGCACATACTTTGGTCATATCTTGGATATTAATCTAAATAAAGCCCTTTTAATTTTTTGAAAAAAATTTTAGGCATAAAGGTTTTTACAATATTCTTACTTATGATAGTAAAAAATATAAAACAACTGAACTGTTTAACTGAGATAGTGGTAAAATAAAGCATGATATATAAACATGATAGAATATAATATAGTTATTAAATTATGTTAATTACTTTATTTTAGAATGCAGGATACATAAGCCAAAATAATGATATGATGACAACAATATAAAACTAAAATTTTTAAGTCTATGAAATATAGAAATATTTAGAAAGAAATAAGGCAACTTGATTATACTGGCTATCTTATACCATTTGAATAAATATAATATTTTCCTTAAGTCTCTTTAAATCATAATTTCAATAGTTGTGAAATCTCGTGTAATAACATGAACATTGAAAAACTTTTTGTTTAAAAAACTAATGTACAAATACTAGTGAATGTACAGATTTCAATATAACTGTATATCTGATTTCTTATATTGTGCTAATTCATGAAGCCTCCCAGCAAAGTTGAGTTTAACTTGAAATATGGAAGTGAAGAGAGAGTCATAGGGCTTTAAATTATAAAAGGAGGCACTAGACATTCTGCGTTCTTATCTGTGGCTTGTTTAGTAGCTGTTGCCCATAGAGGCATGAGGTGGGTAGTGTGGATTAACTAGCTTTATCCCTCCATGTGACTTAGAAAACCAAAACCACTACTGAAGCTTAGAAATCTTTTGAGTCATAACTCTTCAGTTTCTGTTTGCCTTTGTAAAATCTTGTTTATAGCCTTTACATACATTTTTCTCTTGTTTTGTACCCTATCTTTTTGGTTCAGTTATTTTTCTCTTGAGGATTAAATAAATCAGCTCTTTATAGAAAGAAATGAAATAGGAAATAGAGGCATCTTGAGACACAAAGGGGGGTGGATTACATTTATAAGAATTATTTTCCTTCCATATTTGGAGATGAGAACAATGAGTCTTAAGAGCTGCAACTTCTAAAGCATTGCCCATACGAAAATGCAGTAAAAATAATACAATAGAGTATTCAATATCAAAGAATGAACTCTATGTTCTTACACTGCAGAGATAACCTTTACATGATATGCTAATCTTTTATGATAGAGTGTGTATATATGCACACACACTATATATAATGCATCTCACAATATTTAATTTAAAATATCAATAGCATTCTAGCACACATACTCTTCTCTAAAACATTTTTTATTAAACAGTTTATGTTTTTTCCATATCAGAGTATATCAAGCATCCTCATTCTTCTGAAACATTACATTTTATTCTACTGTGAGAATGAACCATAGTTTCTTTAATTTTCTATTGATGATCATTTAGATCATTTCTTAATTACAGCTTTTTGTCTATTATAAACAATCTTGCAATCAGTATCCTGGTATATTGTCTTTGCTGTGATTACATTTTCAAAGCAGGTGCATTAAGTATAATTAGGAGGTAGGTATTGATTTAAGGGCTATACAAGCAAAGAATGAGCAATATATCAAGTGACAGGGGAGGCAGAGCAATATAAATTACTTTCTCTTTAGACCTGCCCTTACAGGATTAGATCATGAGAATAGTCCAATCATAGAACTAAAAAATATCTCTGTGATCATCAATCAAGAGAATAATGGTAATGATTATGATGGTAACTTTTATTAAAAGCTTACGATGTATCAGTCAGTGAGTTAATCCATCTTACATAATTTCTAAAAAAAAACCCTATTAGGAAAATAACTTTATTTTGTCCATTTTGCAAATGAAAAAATTATGGTAAATTTATTGGACCCAAGTCACATGGTGAAATCTGTTTGCAGAGTAAAAGTTCAGTTTCATTGTTTATATTTCCATTAACATGCATAGCACTACAAGTAGGAAGAACGTGGAGAAGAAATATTTGCGCCCCCCAGTCCTTCTTGATACTGGCCTCTGGCTACGGAAATGACTTTGTCACATCATAATGACTGACACTGGGTGAAATGAAAAAGCTTCAGGCATTGAGGCAGGACTATTCAGTCTACTCATCTCAGTGGACACCTAATTCAACATACTACTTTACTGTTCAAACAAACTTAGGTATGTTCGAATGCTCTGTAGTCCATAACATGGAGAAGTAAGGAAATGATAAGAGATTGTGATGATTATGTATGATAATTATTATGATTTTAATTTATTTCAGTCAGAAAATCACGAATGTCCAAGAAGATAAAGACTAATGGCAATTTCACTGAGCCAGCCAATTAGATCTGTCAAAGTGGTCTCTGTTCAAGTCCCTTACTCATCTCTGCGTACGTAAAGGCTGAAATAGAAGGGAAGTGGGAGAAAACCTATCTGGTAACTGAATCACCACTGTTTCTTTAATTTTGCATATTCTAATAATATCTAATGACAGCTTCTTTAGACGAGGTCCAATATTGTATTGGCCATATTTACAATGGACCAATACTGACTGAAGTCATTTTTTTAAAACAAAATGCATACATTATAAACTTCCACAGCAACCACTTAGATAGTATCAAAACATTTGGTTCACCGTTGGTTGTCTCTTCTCTCTTACCTCTCATAGTTGTACCATCAAATTTGTATGAAGTGTACGTGTTTTATATCCTCAGTACTTATTACAGATTATTATTAGAATTATATTTACATGGACTTTATAAAGATACATCTGGTTCATGGACTCAGAAGAGGTTAGAGGAGAATTTGTTCTGGAATATGAAAATACAAAGCTCTCTTTCTCTCCTATGACTCACTCCACATACATCTATAAATAACTATGTATGTATGTATATGTGGACCTGTCTGTCTGGTTACTGTTTGTTAGGGTTTTTTCTGCTATGGTGATAAATATCTTGTCACTTTGAACTGTAATTATTTTTGGAGCTAAGGAGTAAGGGCCAACATCAAAAACACCGGTAAAGGCAAAGTAAGTGATCACCCTTACTCTTTGGCTTGTTTCCCTAATCTAAGCACAGAAAGCAAGGCCTTTAAAGGATGAGTAGTAAAAACATTACAACTGGAGGAAACTTTCCATGGACTATCTTGTTATTGGACACATTTTATCTCGTGGCTATTTATATTTCTACTCATTGCAGCAGCAGGAAGCTGCAGGTTGGAAAAATGAATGCTTTGGAAATGCATTTGGGGCTCACTCAAACTTGATTTTGCACATGGAAATATAGACAGATTTATCAGCTATGGGCAAAATTAATACTGCTATGAAAATAAAATAAAATAAAATAAACCCAAACACCTCCAGCTGTTAGAGAAGGCAGTTAACTAGATAATGAACAAAAGAGAGAGGTGAATGAAACAATCACCCAGGGGCAGTGACCAGAATCATTCTACCCAATGGAGCCAAACATTCTGCCTATTCATGCAGGCAGGAAATATAGCTTTTCAGTCACCTTAGGGGGTGACCTGAATCCTCTGTAGATGAACTGGCGAGGGACAAAACCTCAGGGGAATTCATCTCACTGAGTACATGCCCATGGTAGAAGCCAAGACGGTGCAGGGGGATGCCTCTCACTGAGCGCCTGGGCAGTAGGAGCCAACATGGTGACGATAAGAGGGGGAGGGTGAAGCCTGGGACAATCTGGGGGAAAAAGGTCATATAGATGAAGGGCACAGGTCCTGGAAAATCCAGGAAAGAGATTGGATAGTTTGAAAGAAAGCCTGCTCTTCCCCAAACACAAGGCAACGTATGGAAGCTGAGCAAGGCCCTTGGAGTGGCTGCTCCCCTCTATCCTGCCCCCTCTCTCACTGCTGTTGCTTAAAACTCCTCCTGCGTGAGGGCCCTGAAATCCCTTCCCACCACACTGCTGAAGAACCTGTTTCCCCCAATAACAGAGCAACCGATGAAAGATATTTTCCATCTTTGTAAAAATACAGTATTACATGGAAATAGAAATTGTGGCTGGGAATGACTCCATCCCTGGATTTTTCCCTAGTCAGATGTGAGTTTTCCAGTGTGGACCTGCTCTGAATTGCTGTGGCTACATCTGGAGTACTTGTCGAGAGAATATGCCTATGAAAGGTAGAAAATAAAATACATGAAGAGAAGAGACTGAAAAGTGGAGGAGGAAGAAAATCTGCCTCGAGCACTCAAAGCTATTTTATTTAAATTATTTTTAAAGGGAAAAATTGTCATCAAAAATGGAAGCGCCTCAAATACGTGCAAGGGAAAGCAACACAGTATGATTTTATTGTTTTTTGTTAATTTGAATTAACTGGAAAGAATTTTATGACACTTTAGGAATACCATTGATTACTTAAATGATATTTCTCTTTAGTAGTTATACAAAAGTAACATTTAAATATCCTAATTGTTCAGGTTCAGTCTATAGATCCCATTTATTTTGTATTCTTTTTTAAGTAAAATTAAATCTTAAAGGTATCTAGCACAACTGTCTGCTTACTGTTTTATCCCCTTCCTTGCCCAAGAAGGGTATCATTTCCTTTTTCTTCTGTTCTGTCCCCACTGCCATGAGAGCTTGACTGGAGTTTTAGCAGGGGCATTCTCAGGGTTTGGAGATGCTGACACACTCCCAGCAGTGCTCCGAGGCACACCAGGCAATCTGTCATGAGATAATGCCTCATTCTCCTAGAAACATGGGAACTTGATAAGACTGTCACTATGAGAGGGTGGCGCGAAGTACAAGGACACCCAGTTCCACAAGGGAAGTAATGTGCTTTCTGATGAAGCAATAAAATAAGTACACGGTCATCTTTAGATTATATCTTTTCACTATAATGTCTACTAGGTAGGTATCTGTTACTAGATCAAAAGAGAATAGAAAAGATATATCTTTTTTTCCTTTTATTGACTCTATTAGTTTAAAAAAGTACACAGGTTTCAGATGCACAATTCTACAACACATCATATATACACTGGGTTGTGTGTCTACCCATGTGATTGTCAGTTGTCTTGTATATTTAGTGTGAAGATCGGTCTCAAAGAAGAAAAGCCGTGCCCAGCCACATAGACCTTAGTTGTAGACACTATTGTATTTGTGCCCCCTGAAGACAACTGGCCTTTCCAGTTGGGTCATACAATGGAAAGAATTACAAATAAGGAGAGGAAGAGAAATTAAGGAGGAAAATAAATTCACAGATGAAGAACTGAGAAACATGGCAAGGTAGTTTCAGATAATTACTTAACTTTTTATGGAGTAGAAATAAAAAGATGTACTGAAAGACCTTTTAAACTCATCTTATTCTTAGATTTCTGAGAATCTCACCTTCATTGACTTAGAAAAAGACCCACTAGTTAACTTTGAAGTAGGAAGAAGAAAAATTTCTTGAAAAAATAGGCCTACCTACATACCTGTTAGAGTGAAATCTCAGAACACAGATAACACCACGTACAAAGGAGTGGAACGTCAGGGACTTTCATGTACTGCTGGTGGGAGTGCGAAATGGTACAGCCACTTCGGAAAGCAGTTTGGTAGTTTCTCACAAAACTAAATACACTCTTACCATATGATCCAGCAATCACACTCCCTAGTTTTTACCCCAAAGAGGTGAAAGCTTATGTGCACACCAACACCCGCACGTGGATTTTTGTAACAGCTTTACTTCTAACCTCCAAAATCTGGAAACACCCAATAGTTTTCAGTAGGTGAATGGATGAATAAAGTACAGTATTCCAGACAATGAAATATTACTCAGTGCTATAAAGAAAGGAGTTATCAAGCCTCAAAAAGACAAGGAGTAAGCTTAAACACACAGTACTAAATGTAAGAAGCCAATCTGAACAGACGACATAATATATGATTCCAACCATGTGGCATTGTGGAAAGTGCAAAAATATCTGTGGTCACCAGAGGTTGAGTGGAGGAGAGAAGAGCAAAATAGATAGAATACAGAGGACTTTTAGGATAGTGAAAGTACTTTATTTAATATTAAAATCATGGATTTACATCACCGTACATATGTTCACACCCATAGAGAATGCATGACACCAAGAGTAAACCCTAGTGTAAACTATGGATGTTGGGTAGTTATGATTCATCAGTAGAGGTTCATATCTGGTAACCACGCAGCTTTTAATAATTGGTGCTGATCATCAGGACACTGTGCGTAAGTGGAGTCATGGAGTTTGTGGGAACTCCTTGCCTTTCTGCTCAATTTTGTTTTGAACTTTAAACTTCTCTAGAAAAGTGTTTTAAAAAACACTTTTTAATATATATGCCTTTAATACAGAGTGAGTTTTTTGGTGTTGTTTTTGCTTTTGTTTTTTTTTATCTGAAAATGGCATCTTTTTCAAATGTGTTACCATTTGGGGGATGAAAACTTAGGTAGGAAAAAGGGATAAGGGGAATACTTAGATAGATTGTCTGAAACTTAGAATAATTTATGTTATAAGCTTATTCTTACATCTTTTCCCCTTTCCCTTCTGTATTCCCTTAGTTTCTGGAATATGAACCCCAGATTTTGAAAGTATAAAAGAGGGAAAATGTCTAAAAAAGTTTTTCTTTTCCATACAAATATCTTTCATCATATCTTAGAAAGAATTAAATCTTTGAACATAAAAAAAAACAATTTTAAAAAGGTTGCTTGGAAGAAAGTTGTTAACAAACACTCTATTTCACTCATGTGTAAGAGGTAACATTTTTCCAAAACTATAAAAAAGAAGGAAATCTTACCTATTGACACAACATGGATGGATTGGGAGTATTATGCTAAGTAAAATAAGCCAGTCAGGAAAAGCCAAGTACCATATAATTTCATTTGTATGTGGAATCTAATGAACAAAATAAACTAGCAAACAAAATAGAAACAGACTCACAGATACAGAGAACAGACTGACAGCTGTCAGAGGGGAGGGGTTTGGGGAGAAGGGGAGTGAGCGTCCAGTCCTGGTTAGAGCTGATGCCGAAAAGAGGAGCAACTGTAAGTGTTGACTCAAGAATTCTGCAGAACAGAACAGACAAAAAGGCGAAGGGATTAAGCAAAGAAAACAAAACTCATAGACACAGACAAGAGCATGGTGATTGCCAGAGGGAAAAAGTGGGTTGGGGGAGGTATAAGACTGTAAAGGGGAGATAAATGGTGATGGATTGAGACTTGACTTATAGAATTATAGAATTGTACACCTGAAACCTATATAATTTTATTAACCAATGTCACCCCAATAAATTCAATAAAATAAAAAATTGTATTTTGGCATGCCCAAACTCCATTTGAGTATGAACACATAAAATAGATTCATCTAATAAATTCCAATAACCAGGAGAAATTTATTGGGAAAGACTTCTTGTTTAGATGTTTTAGATATAAATTTGTACCTTCTATTTTTCCATTATCTCAGAACTAAGCTTTTCAAAGGATCATTTCTGTCAGTTTTATATCCTTTTTCTTTAAAAAAAATTAATAGGCTATTTAAGGCAGCAGAACAACCCTGCTGAAACCGAACCATTCACAAACAATTATAACACAACGCACACTGCAGTGTATTTTTTGAAATGTGATTGTGGAAGACAAAATGAACTTCTGCAAAACATACAGAATACAGTATGTAAAATGACTGGGAAAAGCAGACAGCCTGAGAGATCTCTTACAAAAATAAACCTTGTCTCTTGTTTCTACTTAGCTCCTACTGACAGGCATGAGAGTTGGATACTCAGCATGATGTTTGGAGTCTCCAGATCCTGTAACTTTCTGTAGGAGAAGTCCAAAACTATTCAGAGGGTACTTTTATAATGTGGGAAGGCAGGTAAGGAAGAAAAAAAAAAGCGAGACAAAGCACTGGTGTGTATTTTCATTTAAATATACATAGAACCCACTTTGCAGGAGACCAGTCTTAAACATGTGAGTTGTAAATAACGATGCAAATTCTGGTTGAGGCCCTTGACCAGACAGGTTGTTTCATTATGTATGGGGCTGAGGACGGGGCAAAAGGAGGTTTACAGTTGTTTGTATGGAAAACAATATAATAATTAATAGATAGCAACACAAGAATAAACTGTGTTTCCTGTGCTCACAACTGTAAACCTACTTTCCCCCCACTCTGTATATATCCTGCTTGCACAGAGCCGGTTTTGAACCTCCTCTTGATTTCTCCTCTGTTGTTTTACAGGCAAGGCCGGCTGACGTCAGCCTGACAGTAATGGGAACTGCCCACTGGACCTACCTTTCAGGGATGGCTGCTTAGGTCTGAGTTCCAGGGCACGACTGTGAAAGGCTTGTTATTTTATAACAGTGTCCAATTAAACTTGTTTTGAAGGTCGTGTCCTTACATTGTAGAATATTATAAATTACGTTTTGACTGAGTCACAGGCATTCACTTAACTTCTAGGCATATATAATTTACAATAAGAAACATAGTACCTACATTTTCATTTATTTAAAGGTGCCATACTTTGCAATTGGACTTTGTTCCTTAAATGTTAACAAATTGGGAGGTAAATGAATGAACTTGACAGACGCATAGCAACTTTGGGAAGTATGCTGTGGGCCCTTGTTACACTTAGCAACTCCTGTCGAGGGGGCAGCATGCACCATTTTGATGGCTGACAAAGTGCATGCTATGAGAAAAGGCATGCACTGATTCCATGGCCACATCCTGATTTTCATCCCTTTCCACCTAAGTCCTGCGATTAAGTTGGGGACCAAAAATCTACATCCATTAGTACAGGATTCCCTGATGGATTATTTGGACTTCATCAACCTAATAGTTTTTATTTCTGTGTGGGTGTGTTAACCAATGATGCCACAAAGAATATAGGGCCTGCTAGAGGGTAGCAGTGCCTATTTGTTGCTAAGTATGTTAACCATGATTGGAGAGATAAGCGAGAAAAGGAAAAGCCTTTTGTAGTTTGAGAGTGCTGACCTTTGGCTTAGCTGCTTTCCGAGAGCTGCAGCTTTTCTCTTAGGAGAGAACTTCACTATAGGAAATCACCTTTTTGAGTATGAAAAGGTCATGCCTTAGGGCATTGTGGAGAAAGGTTAAAAAAAGAAGAAGAATGATACAACGTCCCCCACCTCACCTGCCACCGCACTTCGCTCTGCACAAGTGAGATATACTAGTTTGCTGGTTTGGGCCAGTAGGCCAAAGAACTGGAAGACTCCAAAAATGGGAAGAGGAGGACTGGATGAAGGGTCTGAAAGTACAATTTTCAACCTGGTTTTCCATTGGAAATAATAATGTGGGAACTTTAATAAAATATTCATTTCCTGGTCCCACCCCCAGAGACTCTCATTCACTTGGTCTGGGTGGGGCCTGGACAGCACAGTTTTCATAACGCCTCTCCAGTAATTCTAACTTTCATCCTGGTGAGGGGGTGGCTGGGGAGAAGTTGACCACATGTCAAGAATTATGGGGGGTTAAGTGGTAAGAGCAAAGGAGTTCTAAAATAAGGACTGGATAATGTTTAACCTTAAAATTATATGTTGTTCTAGCTGTTTATCCTTCCCCTATGCTAATGCCCTGGCTTTGATGGACTGTGTTATATGCAATGATCTCGTAGTGGTGGGATTTGGGAGAAGGGGAGTGAGTGTCCAGTCCTGGTTAGAACTGATACCGAAAAGAGGAGCAACTGTAAGTGTTGACCCAAGAATTCTGCAGAGATCAGCCGTGGAACATGAGGTAATCAGAACACTGTAAGGTACTTACTATGCCTCCAACATCTTGTTAGGGTTCTGGCTTCCCACCGTGTATGGCATGGGTCCTGAGGATCATTATCTGGAAATAATTACCTCAAAGGCCATGAGGACTTGGAGTTAACCTCTTGATAGAACCAAAAGTCAATTGGAGTTTAATACATTTTTAATACGCTTGTTAGATGAGATCAGCAGCTGCCTTGACTAATCCTCACGTGAACTCAGATTTTTAATAGCCCCACGATCTTGGGTGGGTTAACTGTCCTGTTTCTTGCATGTGTAACGTGGGAATAAAGAGTGAGTTTTTTAAGGTACAGCATGATGTTTGTAGGGAAATCTGGCATAGCAGTTTTCTTTTTAGAAATTTATCTTGAGCAAATGAGCACACAGGCAAAAACATATGTATAATGAAGTGTTGTTGCATTTTTGATAGCAATACGTTAGAAGTATTTTAGATGGTCAGTAGTAAGATGGTATGTTAAATCAGTTGTTGAGCAATCACATAAGGAAATGCTGTATATAAAGGACTATGCAGGTCTGTATTTAATGATAAAATTTTCATATTGTTTTCCATGTTATTGTTACATGGAGGAAAATTTTATGACATGGCCCAATCCTGCGTGAGTGAATGCATGTACATAGGAAAATGTCTGGAAGGAAATGTGTTTTCTGAAATGTGGTTGTCATGGATGTTGGTATCTGTGGGTGGTGAAATTCTGATGGGCTTTCTGTTCCCCTGCTTTTCTATATTGTCTATTTGTTAAAAAGATTTTATTTATTTATTTTTAGAGAGAGGGGAAGGGAGGGAGAAAGAGAGAGAGAGAAACACCAATGTGTGGTTGCCTCTTGTGCACCCGCTACTGGGGACCTGGACCACAACCCAGGCATGTGCCCTGACTAGGAATCAGATTGGCGACCCTTTGGTTCAGAGGCTGATACTCAATCCACTGAGCCATGCCAGCCAGGGCTCTACATCAGGGATGTCAAACTCATTTTCACCGGGGGCCACATCTGTCTTGCAGTTTCCTTCAAAGGGCTGAATGTAATGTTAGGACTGTATAAGTGTCACTACTCCTTAACGAGGGACAAGGAGCTCAGCGCTGCCGCTGGGTAGAAACAAGGTACTGAAATGGATAAAACAAGGTGGAGGGCTGGATTCAGCCCTTGGGCCTTGTGTTTGCCACCTGTGTCCTATATTGTCTATTTTTAAAACAATGAACATGACCGTGTATGCTACAATAAGAATAAAAGATACATTTATTTTTATTTTGTAATAATAAATAAATTCAGTACCTGACAAGACACTAGATCACTCGATATATAGCTGTTGTTTTAATATCATAGCTAACTAGTTAAGGTGAGATAATTGCTACCCTATGTATACACAGAAGTAGCTCATGAAGTTTAAAGGTGCGCTAGCAAACTTGCATTATCCCTATAAAATTGAAATGAATAGGTGCTAGTTGAATAGTAGAAATACGTACTTGAATTTCTTTGTCTAGGAAAATCACATAAGAACTTTATTTTCACTGCACTGAAAGGCGTATAGTTAGATACTTTCTAAAACACCTTTACAGTTTTCCCATAAATAATATGCTTTCATGATGAATCATAATGATGTAATTTTCCGACGGCACCGTAAGGGCTGGTGTCATGGTCACAGTGCTCTTGGTCATTCAACAATTGCAGGTCCTGCAGACCCTGTCTGCAGAGACTGTGTGCTCTTTTCAGGTTTCAGCTTCACGTGTGCTCACAGAAGAGCCAGCCCAGTGATAGCAAATGGAGCCTCTCTGTGTTTATCAGATGGTTGCCACATATTTTGGAAAATGCACGAGAGGGAGAGCTGCCAAGCTTTCTGTCTCTCGTAACTGTGTATAAAAGCTAAGTCAGGAGAGGCATACATTTCAGAAGAGGGAGCTGGCTGCTCCCTCATCTAGAAAGGTTTCTCCTCTGACCCCTGGATTCCAAATGGAAGCTCTGCTGTCGTAGTCCACCTATGTCAAAGGCCGCTCTGGGCAGGAGGTCCACCGTGTGCTTCATCTGGCCTCCATTAAGGCAGTAGGGGATCAGGAAAACAGTCAATATGGAACCTGTGTCTGAGCCCACATGCTGTTTGCGGGGCTCAGAGAGCAGGCACACTTGGGCCTCCGTGTGGGAACATTTGTTCCGAAGTGGATGATGCATCAATTTTGCTTTTGAGAGGTTCTCATACTTTGAAATAAACCAATTGAAAGCTGACAGGGGTAATTTAAAGGATATCAATTAAGGATCTTCAAATCTGACTGCAAATAATAATCATATGGGAATCTTTTTAAAAACACAGATTTTAAAACTGCTTATTTTTTATGGCCAGTGAAGCTTTCCTGGGGTGAAGCCCAGAACTCATTACTCTTAATAACATATTCTGATTCTGATGTATAGTCAGGCTTGGAAATCATTTCTCAATCTATCTTAGATAAATAAATGAGGAAACTGTAGAAGAATTGACAAGGTGCAGTGAGGTAGAAGAAACGGAAAGAGAAGGTGGGAGGAGGTGAATAAGAACAAATTATTGCTGAAAAATAAAAATGGAGAAAAGAGCGAGCGACAGAAGGAAATATTAAACACTGCGCCGAAGCAGCTGCCAACTGCGATTTGTACTGGTCTAGAAGAAAGGCACCAGGAGAACAGTGTTCCCCAATCCGCAGGGGGCTGCAATTACTCTTGCATTCGTCGTTTGTATACTAAAAGTAAATTAATTGTAATAAGACATTGTCACTGAACAAATGTCTCCTGCTTGGAAAATCAGTGCTTCCACTTTGCCCCTCTTTTTATGCCCCAGCGGGAGAGCTGAACGTTCTCTTGGGACAATTTTCTATTCTACTGATATTATCATTTAATTATATCTCCCTCACCCCCAACCTTTAAGCACTAAACGACTGATTTCCTAAAACCACATGCCTTTAATAGGAACCCATAAAATAGAAAACCGGAAATGTTTCACATCCGTGTGATTTTAAGACACCGTCCCTGCCCCTCCCCCACCGGGTGGTAGTAAAAGTCGTCATTTTGACTCCTATTCAACAGCATCCAGCTCACGGTTCAGTCTGAAAATACTGGGGGATGGAAAAAGCTTACATCTGTATATGTATCTATGAAGATATGGAGATACAGAAATGGATTTGCTTATATAAACGGAAAAAAGGTTGTATCTGTACATCTATCTGTGGAGATAGTTGTAGAGACATATAAATGGAAGTGCTTTCAGGGTAAATGTCAAAATGAGAAAAAAAGTTAAACTAAGTTAGCGTTACTTTCTAAACATGACTAGGTAACTCAGATACAAGAAATATATTGGCCCTATTTTGACTTTCAAAAGTTCTTGTCTGCTGTTGAATGTTTTCTTTTCTTTTACATCCAAACTACCATGAGCTCCAGGACTGTCAATGCAAAGCGATCTGTGTTTGCTTCTTCCTGGAAATCAAGACCCTCCACCTTCTGGGTCTCAAGGTCTAGTGTAGACTGGCCTCATTTGTAAAATGAGCAAAATAAAAGTGTCTACCATGTGAGAACCGGATGAGTTCATATATGGAATGATAGCTAGCCCACTGTAAACACTGAACAAATGTCTGCTGTGACTATTACAAAAGCTAAGAAAGCTTTCATGGCTTTCAAAGTTACACAACCAATTTTTCTCCATATTTTTATATTTCTTCCTGGAACACTGATTGTCTTGTAGCAACACATTTTTGACATAAACACTACATAGCGGTATTATATTGTTCCTAATATTCCCAGGTGCATTTGTGCCAAAAATGCCAAGCAGCAATTCTGTTGCCGTCCTCAGTATTAAAGATCAGAGATAACAATGGAAAGCCAAGAGACGGGAAAAATGAGTTAAGAGGGACATCAATAAAACATTTTCCTGCTGAAAGAATGGCTACCCTCTGATGAGTTGGAGACATCACGGAGTAGGGAGAGAGGGAGGGGCTTCTCATTTGACACCAGCCAAATCAACCCTGTTGCCCAGAAGTGACAAGATAGAGCCACCAAACCACTCTCTTCTTAGCAGTTGTAGAATTTCTTTGAATCTTCCTCTCTCCTGCACCTGTGTTTTGTCTTCTTGTCAGCTCTCTACCGACTCCCCTCCACACCACTCCCTTCAGCAATATTGCTTTACTATTTTTAGAACCAAGACGTCTCTGTTTTTAAACTGTTGCTATATCACTGAGGCTCTGCCAACCTCCTTTCCCTGCTTCACTCTCTCACTCCAACACACAATTAATTTAACTTGCTCTTTTGTGGCACCAGAGACATAGAATTCAATAGGTTTGCATTAACTACGGTCAGAATATCAATGATTATGTGTCTTGATATAATGAATATCTTGTTTCCGGATGACATCAATTGTTTCCAAATAATGTATGCCTAGCTTCTTTCTGTCTTATCTTTTTAAAAATAGTTAACATCTTATTACAATTGATATTCTCTCTCCTTTGCCATGACTTCTCTCTCCTACTGACTTGTAAAATTTATTAGTTTTATCTTTATCATTTTAAATGACAGTTTTTCCTCAAAACAGCACCCTCTTTATTTAATGGCATCAATTAGGGAAAATTTTTAGTAATCCATACACATCAGAGACAGATACAGACTACCAGATAGATAACATAATTTTAAAGGAGTGAATATAACTGAAGAGAAAGCTTACCATATTTTCTTGAATAGTGCTTTAATTTCCATCAAGAAAAATAATAGTACCAATCTATAAGACTTCTATTTCAACATCAATATTTTTTCCCAAGATAACAAAGTTACCGCTTTAATTCTAAAACAGGGAAACTCTTTCTAGATATTTTCTGGAAAAAAATTGAAAAGCTATATGACCTCAAGAATGGCAATGGTGTTTTATGTATAATATCAAAACCATAACGCATTAAGCAAATGATTGATAAAATGGACTTCATTAAAATCATAAACCTCTGCTTTGCAAAAGACAATGTTAAGAGAATTGGAAGACAAGACACAGTTTGGGAGTTAATATTTGCAAAAGACACATCTGATAAAGGCCTGTTAATCTAAAACATACAAAAAACTATTAAAGTTCAATAATCAGAAAACTAAAAACCTGATTAAAAAAATAGACCAAAGACCTTAACAGACACACCACCAAAGAAAGTACACAGATGTCAAATAGCATAGGAAACAATGCCCACATGATATGTCCTCATATCTTCAAAGAAATGTATTTCAATCAGCAACAATGGGAGAGAATTTCAGGGAAAAGGGGAAGGGGTATTCAGTATTAAAGAGGAACAAATATAAAGGACACATGGACACAAACTAAGGGGGGTGGAAATGGGAGGGAGGCAGGGAGCACTGGGGGGTGGACTGGGATGGGAGTAAAAGACAGAAAACTGTACTTGAACAACAATTAAAGTAAAAATTTTAAAAAAGATGCCACTGCATAACTATTATAATGTGAAATTCTGGAACACTGACAACATCAAGTGTTGGTGAAGATGTGGAACATCAGAAATTCTCATTCACTGCCAGTGGGAATGCAAAATGGTACAGCCACTCTGGAACACAATTTGGCAGTTTCTAACAAAACTAAACATACTCGCACCATATGATCCAGCCATCACACTCCTTAGTATTTACCCAAGGGATTAGAGAACTGTATCCACATAAAGCCCGAATGTGAATGTTTATAGCACTTTTATTCAGAATTGTCACAACTTGGAAGCAACCAAGATGTCCTTCAGTAGGTAAATGGAAAAATAAACCGGTACATCCAGACACTGGAATATTATCCATTGATAAAAATTAATGAGCTATCAAGCTATGAGAATACACAAAGGAAGCTTGAATTAATATCACTAAATTAAAGAAGTCAGTCTGAAAAGGCTACATACTGTATGATTCCAACTATGTGACATCCTGGAAAAGGCAGAATGGTGAAGACATTAAAAAGATCAGTGAGTTGTCTTTACATTCTGTTGATGATTTCCTTTGCTGAGCAAAAACATTTTAGTTTGCTGTAGGCCAATTTCTTCATCTTTTCTTTTGTTCCTCTTTCCTGAGGAGATACATCAGAAAAAAATATTTCTACAAGAAATGTGTAAGTCTTACAATTGAACCTAAAACAACAACAACAACAAAAAGCTGTGCAAACAACTAGAACAGGAACAGAGTCACAGAAATGGAGATCACATGGAGGGTTGTCAGTGGGGAGGGGGAGGGAGGAAAGTGGGGAAAAAGGTACAGGGAATAAGAAGCAGAAATGGTAGGTACAAAATATACAGGGGGAGGTTAAGAATAGTATGGGAAATGGAGAAGCCAAAGAACTTATCTGTATTACCCATGGACATGAACTAAGGGAGGGGTAATGCTGGTGAAAAGTGGGGTGCATGGCAGAGGGGAATAAAGGGGAGAAAAAATGGGACAACTGTAATAGAATAATCAATAAAATATACTTAAAAACAAAATAGGAAATCAAAAAGGTCAATAACTATTGGAGAGATTCAGTCAGTTATTAAAAACTTATTTACCAAAAATCCAAAAAGGCCTAAACATTTTTACAAGAAAGTTCTATGAACAATTCTAATCTTGTATAAACTGAGTCTAGAGACTAAAACAGTGCATGCCTCCCAAGTCATTTTATAAGGCTCAGATAACCTTGATGTCAAAACCAGTGCAGGGAGAATGATGGGGAAAATTAAAGGCAAATTCATTTGTAAAATTTTATGCAAATATCCTAAAATAAGGAAAACTGAATTTAGCCATGTATTTAAAGCATGTGTCATGACCAGAGAAGTTTTATCCAGCCAGTTGAAGAGTGGACTCAACATCAGAAAATATGTAAGGCCATTCCCCATATTAATAGATTAAAGGAGAAAAAAAATACTATTTTCTTAATGATTTCCAAAAAGTGTTTGATAAAATCCAGTATCTTGCCATAATAAAAACCCTTAGCAAACTGAAAAAAAAACAAATCTTAGCACCTATGTTTTCTTCTAGAATTTTTATGGTTTTGGGTTTAACATTTAAATCTTTAATTCGTTTTGAGTTTACTCTTGTGTGTGGTGTAAGAAGGTGGTGTAATTTCATTTTTCTGCATGTATCTGTCCAATTTTCCCAACACCATTGATCGAATAACCTATCTTTAGCCCATTGTATAGTTTTGCTTCCTTTGTCAAATGTTAATTGATTATAAGGCACTAGTTTATTTCTTGGCTCTATATTCTGTTTTTTTGAACTATACAAGGGGGGATGCCAAAACCCCAAAATTTATTTATGAAAAAGTGTATATTTATTTTTACATGTTTAAACTTCAGTCACTTTAAAAGTACTCTCCATCTGATGCAATACATCTATTAAGACTTTTTCCTACTGCACACAACAGTTTTTGAACTCATTAATTTTTATTCCTTTTAGTGCTGCCATTTTTTGTTTCACTTCTTCTACATTGACAAACTATTTCCCTTTGAGGACTTTTTTCATCTGGGGAAACAAAAATAAAAATCTCTTGAGGTGAGATCAGATAAATAGGGAGGGTGGGCATGGGAGTCATAGTTCTTTTGGTCAAAAACTGCTGAACACTCAGCATGGCATGGGCAGGTGTGCTTGTAAATCACTCTTCCTGAAATGGGCAAATGCATTGAAAGAGTCTTCAAAAAACATTCACCAAAGCCAAATGCAGCCTCTCACAATAATGCCAGCTGGTACACTGATACAGATGGGTTCCTAGAAAACTCACCTGGTAGGGGAAGCCTGTATTACAAGCTGCCTGCCCTCCAGAAGATAATTCCAATTTTTGAGGGCTTTCCCCTTGTATGTCTGTTTTTATGCCAGTGCCATACTGTTTTGATTACTATGGCCTTGTAGTATAATTTGACATTAGCTAATGTGATTCCTCCAACTTTGTTCTTTTTTTTCAAGACCACTGCTGTTATTTGGGATCTTCTGTTGTTTTATATAAATTTTTATAATATTTATTCTAGTTTTGTAAAATATGCCATTGATATCTTGATAGGAATTGTGTTGAATCTGTAGACTGCTTTGGGTAATATGGACATTTTAATGATGCTAATTCTTCTTATCCATGAACATGGTATATGTGTCTATTTATTCATAGCTTCCTTAATTTCTTTCTTCAGTGTCATATTTTTCAGAGTACAGGTCTTTTACATTTCTGGTTAAAATTATTGCTAGGTATTTTATTCTTTTTGAAGCAATTGTAAATGGCATTATTTTCTTTATTTTCCTTTCTGATAGTTCATTATTGATGTATAAAAATACAACTGATTTCTGGATATTAATTTTGTATCCTGATGCTTTACTGAATTCATTTATCAGTTCCAGTAGTTTTTTTGTGTGGAATCTTTGGGATTCTCTGTATACAGTATCATCCATCTGCAAATAATGACAGTTTTACTTCTTTCTTTCCACTTTGGATGACTTCTACTTGTTCTTGTTCTCTTATTGCTGTGTCTAGGACTTCTAGTACTATGTTGAATAATACTGGTGACCCACTGAATGGGAGAACATATTTGCTGATATATCTGATAAGGCATTAATATACAATATTTAAAAAAGAGGTTTATACCGAATACCCAATACCTAATTATACCCAATTATACCCAATACCGAAAAAACAAGCAATCCAATTTTTAAAAAGGGGCAAAGAACTTGAATAAACACTTTTCCAAAGAGGACATACAGATGGCCAATAGACATATGAAAAGATGTTCAACATCACTAATTATAAGAGAAATGCAAAGTAAAACCAAAATGAGTTATCACCTAACACTTTTAAGAATGGCAATCATCAATAAATCAACAAAGAACAAGTATTGGCAAGGATGTGAAGAAAAGGGAATACTTATATACTGTTGGTGGCAATGCAGACTGGCATAGCCACTGTGGAAAGCAGCATGGAGTTACCTCAAAAAGTGAAAAATGAAACTGCCTTATAACTCAGCAACCCACTTCTGTGAATTTATCCAAAGACTATGAAACACTAGTTCTTAAGAATATAGGACTCCTATGTTCATTGCAGCATTATTTACAATAGCCATGATTTGGAGGCAGCCCAAGTATTCATCAATAAATGAGTGGATAAAGAAAGCAATGCTATATTTATCCAATGGAATACTACTCAGTCATAAAAAAGAAGATTTTACCCTTTGCAACATCATGGGTGAACCTGGAGAACATTATGCTAAGTGAAGTAAACCAGTCAAGAGAGACAATTACCATATGATTTTACTCATTAGATTTCTACATCACTCATATGATGTAGAATCTAATGAACAAACTGAACTAACAAGTAAAATAGACTGATAGATAGAGAGCTGGCTGACCATTCTGGGAAGGTGGAATTAGGGGGTAAGAGTGAAGGGACTGAGCAGAAAAACAGAAGAAGAACTCAGAGACACGGACAACACTATGGTGACTGCAGCAGGGGTTGGTAGAGGTGGAAGAGAGTATAGGGGAGATGAGTGGTAATGGACAAATACAATTGAAAAAAGGATCAGTTAATTGTCAGGGGTCGGGGAGAGAAAGGGATAAATAGATGGAGCACAAAGGATTTCAGGAGCAGTGAAATCTCTGTTTGATGCCATATTGATGAATGTATGTCATTATACCTTACCCCAAATCCACAGAACATACAAGACAACACCAAGAGTGAACATAATGTAGGTAGATACGGACTTCGGGTGATGAAGGTGTGTCCGTGAAGGCTGACCGACCATGTGTAACAAAGGTGCCACTTTAGAAGGGGATCTTAAGAACAGAAGGGGCTGTGCACCTGTGGGGCCAGGGAAATCTCTGTACCTTCTGCTCCGTTTTGCTGTGAATCCAATACTGCTCCAGAAAAGCAAAGTGTCAATAAAAATAGTTTTTAAAAATAAAATCAACCAATTTCTCCTCACAGAACCACATGAAAGAAGACTTGATCACATGTGAAGAAGAATCAACCAAAGCCTTCTCTTTGGCATTGATGCCAGGTCCCATTTAAAATGTGCTGTTCAGTAGTAGGTACGCAATTCTCCTTTTTAGCCACTGTGTCCTATCCTATTTGGAGCTATTTGCATATTATTTTTCTTCCTATCTGTGTATTATTTAATACAACCAGCAGGTAAAAATCTTTTTTATCTCTTTAATTCTATCAGGATTGACACTCCTTCTCTCATTCTGTTAGTGAAAATATCAGGAAACTAATAACATGGAGTAGAGGAAAGAAAAGATGATTCCCAATGGAAATAATAATGGACCAAGGATTTGGGCCGAAATTCAATTTTGACTGTGCAAAAATCCATTTGTGTACACTGTTCAAACAGCCCATTAAAAGGCGTTATGCAGTCAATCACCTGATTATCTGTTCTACACATATTTCATCTTGATATTTAGGCTGTCCTATTTGTAGCATTTCATAAACCCATGCTCTTCTGATTATATATTTAAGGTGGGCTTATGTATAAAACTGTTCATTAATTTCTTATATTTTATCTAAGGTTTATTAGATGCAGACCACATAATTAATTATTTAAAGCATTCATTCACACAGCTAATATTTGAGAGCCTAGATGGTGGAAAATAGCTAACAAGAGAGGCAGACTCCTTTTCCTGATTAATCTTACATTCTAGTAGGAAAGAGAGTCAACAAACAAGTGAACAAAGAAATTACAGTAGTCGTGAAAATATTTGTCTCACTTGATGTCCTGTCAAACTTCCTTTTTTTCACATAACGATAATTACATGGCTTATTATATTTCCATTTTTGCTTCGGCAACTTAGAAAGCCAGAATTAAAACGAAAACTTTCTAGAGGAAGAAGAGTACACAGAGAGAGCAAGGACAGGAAATAAAAGATCTGCGTCTGACTCCCTCCAGCTTTCCTTTGTGCAGCATCATGGGAAACCCCTGCTCTGAACCTTCGCTTTCTCACCTCAGCGCGGATGCTGACGCCTGCCCTTCTTTTCTCATTGTTTTCAGACCCCCGCGGAACCGTGCGCACAAGTGATTTATAAATACAAGGCATTAAGAAGTCATTCTTCAAGAAAAGAAAGAAGCTAGGTTCATCTTTTTCTCTTAAAGGTATGACTGTACCTTCCTGCATACATAAGAGCAGGTTTATTGGGTATGTTTTGTTAAAGTTTCACTAAGTGTTTTGGAAATAGAACACTGAATTCTAGGATCTAAAAAAATCCTTAAAGATTACCTCATCTAGCTACCATTTATGTTTAAAATCTTATCCATAACTTCCATTTAATATGTGAGTTTAATTATTCCAAGGTTTCAATTCTTCCAGTGATGGGGGACTTGGAACCGAATGAAACAGTTCATCCTGACTGTTAAATACTATGTTAGAAATATCTTCTAATTCAGAGCTGGAACGTCCCCTGATAGCTTTTGCCAAATGTTCCTAAATTACAAAGACACTGAGTGTTATGCACAGGTTGGAGCATTGTTCTAACTGCACATATTGTGGCTTCGTCTGTTTACTATAACAGTTCTCCTACCCAATAGAAGGAACACAAATGAAGAAAGAAACACAATTTTAACATTCTCGCAAAGTTACAGTTTGAGCTGATAGCAGCCAACACTATACTTTGTCATTTATAGTTATCCAGAAAAGTGCCCAGCTCTACTCCCATGGTACAGTACTATAAACCAAAATTGATTTTAGAATAATAAAGAATAAAATGTTCATATGTGAGCAAAAAGAGCTACAGCTCAGGAGACACAGATTCAGGTAGTAATCTAAATTGTGCTCCACTGAGACAAAGGGGAGGCCGTCTTCCATAGTGAAAGATTTTGCCCAGATTCTCAATTAGGTCCAGTTCTTATAAATGAGGCACCCAAATTGTGCCATTCTGATTGGATAAGGCAGGTCTCAGTCCATTGGTGGAAAAGAGGAAACCAGGGTTTCTCTGCAGTGGTTGACTCAGATGGTGAAGCAGAATAGCATAGTAGCATAGTGCAGGAAGCCAAGAGTTCAGCCTGAGGTTCTTCCTGGTGTACAGGATACATGAGAAGCCCTTGTCAGCAAATGGCCACTAGGATCTTATTATATATAACATTTGGGCCCTTGATTGACCATGGAGATTCCATCTCATCAGACAAATTCCTTCTCAGGGTTCACAGCAAATGAATCTTGCTTTTTGGGGTTTACAGAAGAGAAAGGGGGTCTACTGAAAGTAATCTTCCAAAGTAATCTGATCATAAATTCCTAACGGGCAGGTCGTGGTAGGTAGTCACTGTCCCATGACGACTTTTTTAGTAAAGGCTTACCTTTGCCTCAAGACAGCCAGTCCATTGTGTCTGTGCATCCAGGTTAACACACCTCAAAATGCCTCTTTTCAGGCTTCCCTTTTTATACCTCCCTCTGTCAAAGCACCTGGAATCCCATCCACACATGACCACTCTCCAGATTTAACTATCCTGCAATCCACTTCCTGCCTTGTTTTCCCCCACCTTCAGGTAATTTTCCTTGGGTTCCTTCCTTAATCTCAAATGGAAAAGAGACTGCAAATCAGTACTCTCAGAAGCATTTATCTCAGTCTGTTGAAATCTTGCTTCCAGGTGTATCCACTGTTTGGCCGAAATAAGCTTTCATAAACATTTCTACAGGTTTGGATGTTCTTGGCTGACAGTGTGTAGTAGACTAAACCATGTAGGTTCGCATAAGTGCACTCTGTGATGTTCGCACAAGTAAATCACCTAAGGAGCGTCCCTCAGAAGTGTCCCATCATTAGTGGCACAGGACGGTAGTTCCAAGAGCCTGTAGGTTCCCTCTCTGAGAGGGACTCAGGTTTTCTGTTTGTAAATCACAGTTCACCTATGTCGGTCATCACAAAAATAGCAACTGTTATAAACATCTAACTACTTGCAACAACATGTAATATTTTATTTTCTCCATCTTTACTGTGTGGTTATGTTGGGATTGTAACATCCCACAATATTTTTTAAAAATTGGATATTGATGTTAAAATGTAACAATTTCTTATGAACTTTTGGACATCACCCAGATAACACATAAAGGCACTTTGTCTAACATGGTCAGGGTCATGTTATCTCTTAATTTATCAAAAGGGTTTCCATTGACTGTTAGGAAGAAATCTAAAACATCACCTCCTGAGAGATATTCTTATCCACTGTATGCCTATCAATAGCACTTAACATAACCTAGCTAAATTCATACTGTTATAAAAGCTATTCTGATATTAAAATGTAACCTCTCTGTATCTTGATTTAAAATCTTACACATCTAGTTTTATACAGGAAATGAATATGAGTGAGCAACTAAATTTTACCTAAAGATTATAACATAAAGGAAAGAGGGATAGGGTTAGAATCAAATATGGTCATTAACGATGATTTCATTGCATTTTACCCATCCATTTTTAGCTAAACCAGTTCTAATTCTTATATCTCCTATCCAGTAATCTCTATATTTTTTCCCTCCTGCATCAGGGCTTACTACCAGTAAAGCCTTTATGCATTTGTAAATAAGAAAAAAATGTAATTTCCATTCCAGAAGTTAAATTAGTTTCAAAGCATGTAAATTAAAAGCGCCAGTTCACCTCCTTGCCATCTAATTTCCCAGGGCCAACCACAAGCTTTTGTGTTTTGTTTATTTCTTGAGCTATTTCTTATACCCATAGAACTATATTTAGACTCATTAACATTTTTAAAAATACAAAAGGAATTCATTCATGTATTCAACAAACACAGAGTCTACTTTTTCTAGGTGATGTTTGTTCTTGTTCCTAGGTTTGAAGCAAAAGCAAAAAAAATTAGATAGTTATATAAGGTCAATAAAGGAAATGAAACTGGGCAGTGTGACCGTGGTGGATGGGAGGGCACATCATTAGACTCGTGGTCAAGGAAAATGTCTCTGAGAGGTGGCACGAGGGCAGAGCGTTTCAGGACAAAAACACATCTCATGCAAATAAGCAGAGGCGAACACTAGCTCAGTAGCTTTAAGGAGCAAAATCAAGGCTCCAAGTGGATGGGCTGGAGTAAGGGAAGCGAAGGGGAAGGAGAAATAATGTCAGTGAAGCAGTCACTACTGGAGAGGCCTTCGAGTGTCCGGTGGGGAGCCTGGGGTTTATTTTTAAGCATGATGTGAGGTCCTTGAGGGCTTTAAGGAGGTAAATTACATGATCTTATTTTCATTTGAAGGTTATCACTCTGGCCACATGTGAAGAGTAGACTGTCAACGAAGGTGAACTGGGAATTTGTTATGGTAGCAGGATGGCGGTGCTTAGACAATGGACAGTGGACACGACAGAGGAGAGAGAATGGACACAGCGGGGTCAGTCAGGAGAGGACGACAAGCCTCTGAGGAGGAGTGGCAGTTGTCCAGACAAATTAGAACAGAACTGGTGTGTGTTTTAGGGGAAAGTGAGCATGTGTGTGTGGTGAAGTGAGGGAATGAGTCACCATATTTTAAAGATAAATCCTAAGATGTTGGCTTGGGCAAATGAGTAAATAGTGGTGCATTTTATGGGTGATGTCAAAGACTAGGAAAAGGACACATTTGTCAAGTAAAATTAAAGCTGTCTCTTAGAAATGCCAATGAATGTCAAGTTGGTAGTTGGCTATAAAAAAACTGGAGTTCAGGGAAATTCGGAAAGTAGGGGCTAGAGGTATAATTTGGAGAGTCACCAAATGGTATATGGCGATGGAAGGAGACTTGACGTGGCCTGGTGAACCCACAATATTAAGAAAGAAGAAATGTTTAAAAGGGAAAAAAGAAAAAGGGTAAGCAAAATTTTAAAAAGCAAAGTATATTTAAAACATTTAAGCATAAAAAATTAAAAGTGAAATCAAAGGAGGAACCAGAGCACCCTTGACTACATTTTAATTTAGTTTAGTCTTTGCTTTTTATGTTTTGCTCTTTGGTTCTTACTTTATTTACTCTTCAACTTTTCTTTTTTTGTGAGGGTTGTGATTTTTTCCTTTTTATTGAATTTATTGGGGTGACACTGGTTAAAATTATACAGGTTTCAGGTGCACAATTCCACAAGACATTATCTGCACACTTTTCTTATTAATTAGCTGGTTTTGGGGAAAGTTGATTCTTGCTTTCTTTAAAATTTTTAAATTTATAAATAAAACATATATATTTACATATGGTAAAGCAAATGTTTTTCTACAAGTACAAAGGTCCATCGATTGACATGTAACTCCCTCTGCTTACCGTGTTTTCTAAACACTCATTCCTCTCAGAGAAGCAAAATGGTCTTCAGTGGTTTTACACAAAAGGGAGTTTTATTTAATATATTCTTCTATATCTTGCTTATTTTACTAGAAGTTAGGTGTTGGAAGTTTCTTTATATTGTTCTATTATATGGTGTACCATAATTTATTTAACTAATCTATAGAAGAGCTTTTGGATTCTTTTTATTCTTTTGTTATTCTCTCATATTTCCTGTATTATTATTATTACTATTATTATGATGATGATTACTTCTCTACTTTCTCTTTACCTCTAGCTACTAACTCCATTGCATAGTACAGCAAATTCTTTGGAACTGTTGATCATAATCACTATCATCCTTTTTTTCCTTTTCACTGTCTTGTTACATACAACGTCTTTATTGTTCATTTCTATAATGACTTCATCGCTACCTTAAATTATTTCCTGGTCTCTACCAGCAGTTGCCTTTTGCTTGCCATGTTCCTTTTCTCCTGTTTGCTATACATTGACTTGGTATGTAGCTCTTTTGTAATTAATTCTTCATGAACTTTCTTCAAGTGTGAATAGAGCCAATTGAATTCTTGTCTGCTCTTTCTAAGCAACGGGCAGAGACAGTCAATAGCTTCCAGTTTGGAGTGCTTTCTCAGGCATTTTCCAAGTAGAAAGTAGACATGCTGTGTCTCCTGTCTTGGAGGCCAGCATTCCTGAGTCTTTCCTCCAGAGGGAGGGGATACCACAGATGCCAGTTCAGCACGCCTCTAGCAAGTCTCACCTGGATTTCTCAGGGCATCTTAGTACTGATGTCTGCTCAGTTGGAGTGAGGCAAGGTGGTTTCTTCTTTCTCTTTCTGCCCTGCATCATTTGCAGATGCTTTCCCATGTTAGGAGTCATGGTGGAAGACAAAGATGGCGTATGCTGGTCATCTCTTCCTTCTCACCTTCTGCTATGATGCTCTGTGCTGTTGAACCAGGTTCCCAAGTTACTCTTCTGATCAGCCTGCCCCTCAGGGTTTATTATTCTAACAGGTGAATTTTGGCAGATATTCTTACCTTAGCTTTTTCCTGCTTTGTTCATTAAAGGGATTTTCCAAATTATTTTCCTTGTATTAATATGTTGTTTTCATGGAATAAAGAAAAAATCATTTTTCTCTCCAGAGTTCTGTTGGTTTTCAGTAATCTAGTACTTTTTCAGTAATGTAGATATTCTTTCTCAGCAAATGTGTTCATTTCATACTGAGCCTAGGAAATTGATTTCGATTTCCTGATCTCCTACCTATGCAAATATCTACAATTGTCTCTTCCTCTCCAGAATCTGTGATAACATTGCATATGCATTACTCATTTAATCATTATTCCCCATGGAGTGGGGATTATTTTACTGTTGTACAGCTGAGGCAACTGAGGCTCAGATCAATAAAGTATTCTGGAATTACACAGATAGGAATGGAGTGGTAAACTGAGCCCAGATTTGGTTCTTAAATACTGTGCCATATGCATCATAAAGATCAAATAAATAAAAACAATTCTTAGATTTCATCATTTTATTATTCAATTGATGATAACAACTTTCCACTTACTTACTAGAACCAGTCATTAGGAGGTGTTCACACAACATAGTTATTAAGAAGAATGTGGGCTTTAATACCCACTATATCTAAAAACTTGTTTGCTTGCATTAGAGTGATTTGAGAATTGAATAACCTAACATTGTGGAAGTACACAGTTATGTGTTGTACAGATGAAATTATAGTAGGTGTTCAGTAAATGCTCATTAGGCTCTCTTGTCAAAATCACCCCAAAAGTCATTGATCCAACAAAATTTATCCATTGACTCACTCAGGATACCAATTAACACTCCTTAATTGCACGAACAGCGTGGGCATGCAGCCAGTCTCCCGTGGGGTGGGACGGGAATTTAAGATTATTTGGATATTTTCAAGTCTTCTCTTTACTTTCTCATATTTCTGCAATTCAATAAAAAAGTCACCATGTCTGGAAATGATTTCACCAATACATCTCGAAACTCATCAAGTTGTATGCATTAAATATGTACAGCTTTTAAAATGTCAATCATACTCCAATAAAGTGGTTTAGGAAAATTATGGTACGGACACAAAAAAAATCCTCACAAAGATCATCACATCATGTGTGAAAGACAGGGATCATGTCTGAGTTTTAAAAATCAGCATGGTGTAATAGGCAGAGTAGGGAGGTTGAGATTACATACACGTGGGTTTTAATTCCACATTGTCATTTTTTTTAATTGTTTGGGGAAAACGCTTCAGTTCTCCGAGCTCATTGTAATGAGAAAGATTTTAAAAATGTACAAGATCAAATCATTTAATTAATTAAATAAATAAATTGTATGAGGCAAGGAAGTGTGCATGTAGTAGGCCTTCAACCATTTTAAATGGTTGCATGCGTTAAATGGATGCATTAAATATTCATAATGCATCTTTTGTTGTCCAAGCAAATCGTTTTTTAAAATTCTGACACTCAATAAGCTGATATAATATTTGAGATTTTTACTGCCATCAAATAATATAATAAGGGACCCTAAAAGACCGGGAAACAGGAAATAGGATATAAGAAACATTTTACTCCGTAAGAAGTACACTGAAAGCTGTGCATTGTTCAAAGACATTCTGAGAACCTTTGATAAAACTGTAATGGACCCACGGACAAGGACAATGGTGGGGGAGGACTGAATTTTGAGGGGAGTGGGCAGGGCAGGGGAGGGCAGTGCGGGGGAAATGGGGACAACTGTAAATGAGCAGCAATTAAAGTAAAAAAATAACCCTGTAGGTGCACACTTAGATACTAATATACTTCACAAACATAGGTGTTAATTTAGCTGATAATTCAATGAAATTGTCCAATAAGAAATTTCTCAAAGCAGAAGAAAAATAAGAAGATAACACAGGAAGACTTTTTCAGGAAAATAGAAAATTTCCTTTCAAAGGGCAAGTCTGAGAACCCTTATCAAGGAGAGCTATTTCACTGCTAAAGGATTTGTGATAAACCCAGTCAAGAAGAAATGAAAGGACATGTTAATGCACATGGTTTTGAAAGAAAATCTGTGAGATAAAAATATTTCAACTCTAATTTAATATTTAAGTGAAAGTTATATCATATGCATAGCCTGAACATGATGGAAATAAAACGCTCAGCTAGTAAAGCATTTGCCAGGCATGGTTTTGCATTTTCATGTAGCTCAGAGTAGAAATGGCTGAGTGACACATGTAGTTTGTAGGGTGTCGCACGCGGACATTGGAGAACACACTCCATGGATTCTTTCCCTCAGTTCATACCAATTCTGTACTCGCAAAACCCCTGATCCACCGTCTGCAGATGGAAGTTGTGTTCATGAAAAGAAAATCAGCACACTGAAAACTGCTCTTCATTAAACAAAACTGTATTTCAGCATCTCGGTGGTTCATGTTAAAGATAGGAACAATATGAACATGGCTTGCTGGCATCCACTGTCCACAAATCCCATGATATTTGTTGCCAGACTCTCTCTTTAATAATGTGTCCTCGGTTCTCCTCAAGCCCTGATGCTCCACTGGATTGCTCCGCTGCATCGGCCTCTGCCAATGTGTCTGCATGGTTTCTGGTACATTTCCTCCTAACCAAAGTCTCTCTCCGCCATCCAGGACCCACAGAACTTTCTCTGAGTACTTAATATATTTGAGGTAGAAAACATTAACAACTCTATAGGATCTGGTCAGGGAGTTAGAGTTAGCGATATGAAACCTGAGCTTGGAAACACAACACTTGCCTTTGAGACCGGACCGTGCCTCTTGTTACTATGTGACCTTGGACACGGCAGCCCCTCTGAACTTGTTTCCTTGATGGTGGAAACAGAGCCATTATGCTTACCCTGAAAAATGCTCATGAGAACCTAGTAGGATAATACATATAAAAGCATTGTGTAGACTACATGTTGTGATGCATGAGTCAGTTTTCAGGGCAATCATCAGTACAGGTCTTCCAGAGCCCACGCCAGTCATTGAGTATCTCGTTAAACTTATTCCATCTAGTTAGAATTCAGCCAACTCTGCACACAGCGTATTTACTTTACTCTTCACAGAGTAGCAAATTTGCTCTTCAGAGATTTTTGGAGCACTCAGATATACCAACTATTTACAGTCAAGGGGTCTGAAAGTTCACTTGAGCTCTAGAATTTTGTTACTTAATAGCAATAAGAGCAAAGAACACCTTTAAATGAATAACTCTTTGTATGTCTAGGGCTGGCAAAGCATTGCAATACAGCTTGAATCATGACTCTTCAGGCACTTGAATGATTATAGGTAAATCAAAAATGTTTTGGGTGGCAAGTGTTAGATACTGCTTCCAACCTTCCCTCACCTCCAATACACACAACTGATAACAACAAAACTATATGCCTTGCATTTAATTCTCCAAGATCTGAAAAGCAAAGATATTGGACCAAGCCCAGATCTGTGCTGTCGCTATGGTGGGCACCCATAGCGTCTGAATATGTAAATGCTATTTTTAGAAGAAAAACTCCTTCCTCTCTCCCTTCCCTTTCTCCTCCCCTCAGAAACCCCAGATTTGGAAGTACACGCAACCAAACAGGCTCTTGTTTTTCTTATTTTAGTAGTTACTCCAGAAAACAAAACAGAGACAGAGGTTGGTGTGACCTTTCTAATCCCAGCATATGGTGTCATTCCCTCCTCGTGTCCTGTGGTTCCTGATGCTGTGGAATGACTGGCAGTTTCCTAGATTTACTCATTGACATCTCTGGGCCTTTGCTCTGTTCTACCGTCTTTATTAAATAGTCTTCTAGCTTTGGTCAGCTCTGCAAATCTTGATTGTAGATCAAGTCTGCATCCAGCCATACTTCTGGGATGTTTCCCCACTTTCCCATTTGACTGCTGATAGGTACACTTGGTCCTTTTTAAAAAAATGCTACCATGATTTCTACTACATGGTCTCCGTGGTCTCCATGGTCTCCATGGACAGTCTTTACTAAATTTCACTCTAATTTATTAGCAGCTTATTGTCCCATTAGTTTTCTTTATTAACATAGAGTGTGCGAATTCATTTATCTTTATATCTTCAGTCTTTACTACAATGCCTGGAAAAGAGTGAATGTGTAATAAAGCTAAGTAAAGATACTTAATAAAGACTGGCTTGTGGCTTAATAAAATTTAATTAATCAGCTTCATATTGCACACATTTGATTCTCAGTGAGTAATAAAAATTAAAGGGGTAAGGAATCAAGTCTTCAAATCAATTCGTTTTTAAGACTTCTAAGAGAAAAAATATGCCCCAGAATAGACTTTACCTATCCATTACATTCAGTTCTAGGAACCAAATGTGAACATATATTGCTTCAAAGTCAGGCATTTGAGTACTAAAATTAAGTTTTATTGAAAGAGAAGTAAAAAAGAGAAGAAAAATAAATATTTTGATTGTATAAAAATAACTGCATTAACATGTTACAGCAAATGTTATTTTATAAATCCCCCAAATTGCAATATTATTCTAGATAAAATTTATCAAGTCAAATAAAATAAGTTACATTTTAAGGAAAAAATACTATTCTTTTAAAAATCCCTGGTTAGTTATTTCTTTCCAGAATTGTCCATTTTTTGGCAAAAATACTTCTGAAAATATCAATAATTTTTGTAACAGCTTCTATCAGTATTTGATGGGAAAATTGTTCAATTTAGTTTTCTTTTTTATCATTTTTATGAAAAGATTAGATGTACATATCTAATTTGATATATATCTCTATTGTTTTTCTCTCTCAAAAAGCAGAAACTCACTCGCAGAAAACAATTTTGCTTATTTTTAAAGGCTGTATTAACACAGGTAGACGTCATAGAGCAGTGGTTACGAATGTGAGTGTGGAAGCAGATAAAATCCGGGTTGAATTCCAGCTCCATTCCTTGTTAGCTGGGTGACTCTGGAAGGGCAACAAAAGTGTCTGGATCTCCTTTTCCTATTTCTGAGATGGGATGTTTTTACCGATTTAGCAGGGCAATCGTGAGAACTGTCAGACGATGCATTCAAAGCATTTAACACGGTTCTGGATCTTAGCGAATGCTCAATACATGGTGGCTGTTCTCATCGCTGTTGCTGTCTTCCTCACAATCAATATCCCAGAATCCAAGCTCAGAAAAGGCAGGGACTATGCCTGGTTTCTCACTGCTTGTAAACTTGGTGAGTTTTAATATTGTCTCCCACACAGTAGGCTATCAGGACATTTCTGTTGAACAAATTAATGAGAAATTGAGTCTAAATAGCATAACCATGTCACTGACAAAAATCATATACTAGGTGTATATCCTTACAATCAGAATATTTGGAAAGATAAATATTTCATTAGGTAATCTCTGGGTAATTGTAATCATCAATCTGGTCTACTTAGGCCATTGATAAAATTTGAAAAATTTCTGAGGAGTCTTAAGAAAAAAATAAACTCATGGTTATATTGGGCTGACTTAGGCTGCTTTATAGAATCATACCTTTCTCCTGGACAGCAGATCACCAAGTGTAGAAATAGATCAAAGGCTGGGACAGAAGGAAAAGTTTACACACACAAAAAAAAAATGTCAGGAAAAAGCTCAGCTACTAAATTCGAGGTATAATTTTAATTCAAATTTGCTACTTTAACACTGTTTGCTTTAGTCCTATAATCATATCAATAAATGACAACTTATTAAATGAAAAGAAGATTGAATTTAAATAGGTTTTGAAGTAAGATAATGTTTTGAATATTGAAACTGAAATTCCAGAGAAAAGAAAAACATTGCTATAAACCAAAAAAGAATATTCAGACCCAAAAGTAAAGATAGGGTCAGAGAGCTTGATTTGAAGTCCTCTCCTTGATGTGGGTCATTGGGAAAAGGACCTGAACTTCAAGACCAGTTTCCTCATCAGTGAGATTAATGGTCACTGAAAAACTTCAATGAGACAATGGAAATAAAGGCTATAACTTATGGTCTAGCTAAGCATATTAAAGTTTCAATGCATTGGTTATAATAGTTACTACTGTTATCAGGTTGCATGCCTTTTTCCAACTTTGTGTTCTTTTTCCTACAACTAAATTATGTTTTAATTTTGCCAAATCACCCTCTTTTACTGTCATCAAAGCTTTCATATACAAAGAGATAGGTAAAACAGTGTTGGATGGATGTGTACCAGAAAAATAAAGTAGTTTCTACCAACTAGGTTTAGGATATAACTTCTGCATTAATCTCAACATTTCCAGGGAGAGTGATTTTCAAATAATAAAGGAAGAGAGGCACTTTTCAAATATGTGAGCTAGACAATGATGAAAAATTTTAAAAGGTGTTTATATATAAAAGGTATTCTTTACTGAATTTAGTGAAACATGGCTTTCCTGAAAGCAGTGACTTAACCCACAATGAAGTCCCTATGAAAAAGTAATTCTAAAATTTGCACTCACTGTACAGTTTTTTAAACTACCTTCTTTTTATTCCTTTATAGAATGTTCTACTCTACCATATAATAAACATCTCGATCAACTGATACAATACTGCAGGAGACAGATATGGTAGTAGAAACTATATTATTATCCAGAACAAATTGAAACCAAATAAAACAATGCACTAAAACAGTAAAAACCATTCATGGATTCTCTCCTTTATCCATCTATCCATCCATCCATCCATCCATCCATTCATCACTATTCATCCATCAGGAAACCCATTTATTGAGCATTTGCTTATGTGCCAGGCATTCCGATGGGCGTCTAGAGACAGAACTATGAATTACAGCACATCTTCCATGAGCAATTAGGTCACAATGTTGCAGGAAAGAAAGGTACATAAATCAATATTTAGGACATTAATATTTAAGAATCAAGACAGAGCACTTTGGGAATACATAGATATGCATATCTGGAGCCAAGTGCTTTTACTCTCGTAGTAGAGGTGGCCGGGGTGGGATGGGTTATTAAATTGGTAGTCAGAGAGGCCTTTAACAAGGTGGGGCTGCTATGGTTCTAAAACTGAAGAAGGATTATGTAAGAAAAGGAAGTTCAGTAAATGTGTCAATCACCTTCAAAGTTGTAAGAAACTGAATTTGTTGGTATAATGCAATAAATCACACACCGGAAATATTTATAGCATATGTGTATACTTTAAATACTAGTACTAACATAAACATCTGTGTACTATTACCCATGTACAAAGCTTGAGAAATAAAACATCACCAATTATACCTAAATGCTCTGATTCTCCCCCAGTTTTATCCCCTTCCCTCTCTCTTTCTCAGGGACCATTTTGCATTGTTAGCTCCTAGTTTCTCCTTCTAGTTTTACCAAATGCGTATCCATTTCTAAAATAATGTGCTTTACCGTGGCACTTTTAAAACTTGGAACATACCCAACCATGCTGCATAGGTAGTCTATGAGTTGCTGTTTAGCTCACCTTTCAGTTTATTTGATTCATCTGTGTTGACTAGGGAAGACGGTTCATTCAGTTCTACTGCTCTATACATTGTATGCATATGCGTATCATTATTTTTACATCTGTCTTCTGTTAATGGGCATTTGAGTTGTTTGTCATTTTTTGCTGCCACAGACAATGTTACCTATGCATATATATTTTGGGGGGTGGGATGGGAGGTGTCTGCTGAAGGACATATGTGAGAGTTTCTCTGTGTTATAAACATATTAGTTATTATTAAAGATTATGGTATTTTTGAGGTTTTCCATTTTCTTCTTTTGTCAGTTTTATAACATAATTTTTCTTGAAATATATTTTTCCTAAATTATTAACATATATAGTCACAAACATCAATTTTCATTATCTTTCAATCTCTGTTGTTTCTGTGGTTACACCCCTTTTGGTACCTAACATTCTTGGCTTATTAATTTTCAGCTTTTTACCTTTTATAATTAATCCGTGTTATGCAGTCTTTAAGTGTTTTTCTCTCTGTAATTCTAGATGCAGATTAGAAGTGCAGAAGGGGATAAGTGGGAGAAAAGCATGGGACAACTGTAATAGCATAATCAATCACATATACAAAAAGAAGTACTGAGATGTAATAATTTATTGTCATTTAGTTATAAGTTATTTTGTAATTACTATTATGATTTGTTCTTTAGCTTCTCAATGTTTAAAGTGTATGTAAAATTTTCTGAATGCACAGTTTCCTTCTTTATATTTTTATTACTGATATCTCAACTAACTTTATTGTTCAAAATGGTTCATATGATACTCGTGTTTGAAAAATGTTGATATTTGTGTTAAAGTTTAGAATGCACTCAAAATTTATTCATTTGTCTGTATGCTTGAAAAATAATATTTTCTAATTGTCTGGCACACGATATTATATGTGCCTATAGGTCATATTTGCTAACCATATAGTTAAAATATTATGCATTTTCCTGATTGCTTTGTCTGTAATTACTGATAGAAGTATAATAAAATCTCATCATGCTATTGCATTTTAAAATTTATGATTGCAATGTAATATTTTGCTGCTTTATAGTTTTAAAGTTATTTTAATATAACTCATAAACCTCATATATATCAGAAAAAATTCAGTCTGACTATTTTTTTCTATTGAAGTGTATACTACATTAATTTGTTAGGATAAAGATACTGAATTATTTTTTAATCTTATTTTTTACTATCTTTCTTCTTTTTATTCTTCTTCTTACTTCTATTTGACTTCTTTCTTTTTTCTCTCCTGGAGTTTTTGATTGGCTGTGCTTTTCATTTAACTCAACTGCCTCCCTCTACTGCTTTTGAAATTCAACGCTTAATTTTTATTTTTCCAGTGTTTAAGCTAGAAATTTTACGTGCATACATAATAACATTTAATATTTAAAGTGGGAATTGTGCACTAGCAGAATCCTGACAAATGAACTTATTTGCTGCCTACTAACACTTGTCTTCAGCACGACTCCAACATGTCACTTATGTTTTCAGGGTTGTTATTCTACTCTTTTAACTAACACTTCAAATCGATGAAATTTAGCTTGTTTTACAAGCTGGTCCTAAACATATGCTCCTTGGCTGAAGATATGACTGAAAGTCTGAGCCCGTATTTGATACATTGAAAAAAACAAAACCTAGGTGACAGGCACTATTGAACTTAGGGCTGAATAATCATGAGCTAGTGTTCAAAGCATTTTTCCAAGTAAATACTTGTCGGGGATTTCAGTATAAAATAAATAAAAATGTAGCTGCTCTGTTTGAAGTAGCTCCCCTGGAGCTCGGGAGCTCCAAGCAAATTTATTTGAAAAGTCACCATGCAGAGTTCCTGCCATGAAAGTGCCTGACGTGGCTACAATCTGAGCATTCTGATGTTCTGATGCACCTACCATCTCACTGATTTGCAATTGGTAAAGGTTTAAAAGGAAAGTTTCAAACTTGTCACCTAAAGAGTGGCTGTTTAAGCTTTTGGTTTTCTTACTGGAAAGTGAAAATTACATATTTTTTAAAAGATTTTATTTATTGATTTTTAGAGAGGAGGGAAGGGAGGGA
>PVKM010006050.1:27519-45661 GCA_004027735.1 Carollia perspicillata | reverse complement strand
TTTTGGATAAACAAACGGACACATCCATACAATGGAATGGCCACCACAAGGCCTGAGGTTCTGAAAGATGCTGTGACGTGGAGGGAAAGACGTTGAAAAATGTCGTGCCACGTGAAAGACGCCAGACCGGAAAAGGCCACAGCCTGCATTCCGTTAGATGCAATACCCAGGATAGGCAAATCCATACAGACAGAACGTAGCCTGGTGACGGCCTGAGGCTAAGGGGGGGTCTGTTGAGGGGACACGAGGGAGTGACTGCTAATGCATGTGGGGCTTCTTTTGGGGGTGATAAAAATGCTCTGGAATTAGGAAGCAGAGATGGATGTAGAATAAGAGAGTAAAGTTTATAGTGACTTACAGCTCAATAAAGCTATTATAAAAAACAAGCTAATCCACTTTAATATTTATGTTTATAAAGAATTTGAATAGCTAGGCTGTTTTGTCCTATACATTTTTTCCACTTAGACATGTACATTTACTATGCATAGAGAATACCACATACATTCTGAACACAGGACATGATGGAAAGTTGAAATTTACTTTTAAGAGTTCAGGATTCATTGCCTTGGAACTTTCCTGGAAGAAATGAATCTACTATATTCTTAATCCCTAAATCAGGTTCACTTTAGATATGAAAAATAAATGATAAGTGTAAGACATATGAAGCTCAATATTTAACACAAAATAACATCGTTAGTATAAGTGATTAATGTCCTTTATGTGACATTAAGTTTAATTTTCAAATGACATTTTTTAAACCTGAGGCCGTATCCCATTGTATATGTGTTCTACAACCACATAAAAAAGAATAACCACACATTATCAGATGTTGGGTTTCCTTGTTTGTTGGTGGTTCATTTATTTGTTCTTAGTCAGACAAAGTGGGCCTGATGTTAGTATTGAATTTATTGTCTCTTCCTCTGAGAAAGGGCCAAAGGATTTAGAAAGCTAACAGTGTCTCCTTCTGGGTAATACCTACCATAAATTTCTGGTTTTGTATTTTGTTATACACAATGAACTTAGAAAAACCTCAAGTATAAGCAAAACTTTGCTCATCACCAGCAAAAACATAGCTTAATTAGATGTTCATTTGAAGAGTAAAAGAACATGAAACCGAAAGGTAATAAAGCCATAAAGAGCCTGCCAATTCTATACCATGTGCATACACTTCAGGCAAAACGGAAGGAAAATGCCTCACAGTGTGCAGACCTGTGGATTGTAAGGTGGCCCCAGCTTCTAAATCTAAATGTTTACCTCTCTGTCATAAATGAAATGATTAGTATTCATCAAGGATCTATTATGTGCCAGTTATCAAGAAAAGCCTTTCCCTCGTTTTACATTTGATTCATTCCTTTGCAATAATGTGATTTTCTCCTAAAAACTCAAACTTTAGTTAAAAACAATCTTCCAATAAACATGCTGAAGTGTCTCTACTTTTAATTTCTAGAATGGTGAAGCAGTAGGTATTGACTGAACCAAGTTAATATGAGTCCAGTTGGTTCTAATCATTTCAGATTCTTGTCAACTCTAGACCATGAGTTTTTTGTTAGTTAGAGGCACTGTGATGTTGGGAACCACCCTGCCTGGTTTCAGGAGCTGTAACCCCCACATGGCTAGGGCTGAGTAAAGAGACCTTGGGACCATAAGCTGCTAAAGAGACAAAGTTTATCTCCCTGGCAGGAGCACCACCTCTGCCCACTTTACTTTACCCTGCCTGGCCCCCAGTGCATGATCGGTCAGCCAATGACTGCTCAATGAGGCAAGATTCCTCAAAGGAGGGACTACCTAAGACAGGCATGGTCACAAGGGGGCCCTCAGGGAAGGACTTGGGGGGCTATAGAAAAAGGGGGTGATGGACCCTCACCCATCCCCCCAGCATGGACATAGCCTGAGTCCCCATTCTATCTTAGAGAAGTCTCCTAATCTTTTGGCTGCATTACTTCCCCTGGTCGACCTAAGCCTGAAACTATGCTGGAGGTGGGTGCAGCCTTGTGCTGGAAAGTGAGGGTTCCTGGGGGCAATCAGGCCTAAGAAAGAATGCATAAAATCCTGTGAAACCTGCTTTGCTGAGAATGTCCTCAATTTAAATGATAAGGGTCCAAGCCTGAAAAGAGTTTGTTTCCCCAAAGTTTTAAGGCCCTTTAGTTATCTGACCCTGACTCAGAATAAGTTCTCATAGTTCTTTGAATATTACTATTATTTGATCATTACTGCCTGACAATGATTGATGGACTTAATCTGAGAATGTGGGTCTTTGGAGCCACTGGTTGCTTACTGATTATAATAGTGCTCTGTGTACTTTGATGCATTTGCAAATTATTTTCCCAGGGTCGTGTGAGAGACCAGCAAGTAGCAAGCTATGTGGGATCTATAGCAGTCCTAACTAAAAACAAGGGGGGAAATATAAGAGACCATTCTGGGTGGTGTAGGCCCAGCTCCCGCTCGGAAAGGCCGGTGGAAAGCAAGGTCTGGTGCATAAGATCCACACCCATGCATAGGTTCTCCCGTGGGGAATCAGACCCGCATTGTACCTAGGCTGCTTTGAGACTTGCCTTTTGCCAAAACTCGCTCACCCTGAATCGAGGCAGCAAACGTTTACTGCATATCTTTAAAGTAACTTCCTAAATTCTATGCTAAACCTTCCAAGGATGAGTGTAACTAGTTCAACCACTTTTCCCTTTGCATTTGCAAATATCCTTCTTCTGTGATGTGATTATCAGCATCCTCTCCATTGTTTTCTATAAAAAGTAACCACCTAAAGTGAACCTGTGCATAGTGAATGAGGACCATCCCCAATGTAATGTGCCCAGAAAAGTAATAAAAGCCTATCAAGGCAAGGGTCATCACGCTCTTCTCTTGAGACAGTGGCCGTGCTGTCCCTTTTCCTCCATAGGACTCGGTAGTCCATGTGAATTTGTTTCATCTCATCCATAACACTGCAGACCCTACGAGCCAGCGTCTGCGTTGCTGTGATGTATACCTGCACGGGTCATCATTCTGTATGAGACAGAACAGCGAAGAATACTTACAGGATCACCAAAGGAAATTCCTGAATAATTTATGAATTGTTCTCTCACTACAGCCGAACTACTCATCGAATGTGGGTTTTCAATTCCTCATAATTATGGGGAGCTCAATCCAGCTAAAGATTGGTTTTTACATTAAAACTGCTAAGGCAATAAATAAGAAAGCAGCAGAGCCATAAAAAATGCAGTGTATTGGGAGCTATTTTGTAAAGAAGAAAACTAACACTCCAAAATGTATTTAGAAATCCTAGTTTAAGCGCAAGTTGAGAAGTTACCCCATTATCCTGATCACTAAGTGGAATTTTAGAAGCTAGACATAGTATCTGTTTCTGTCCAGGTCCTGGGAGGAAATATACAGTAATTCTCTGATAGAAACAGTTAATGTGTTACTTGAATTACAGACTTTAATTTACTAAAAATAAAAGAGATTCACCAATAAAGAAGTCTGTGGTTAAAAACAGATCTGAAATTAACTACCAGGAAACTTTTCCAAGTTTCAGTGCAGAATAAGACTATTTCCAGAAAGTGTAAAAAATGCTTATTTTGTTTTATTCCAAGGAGTTGTAAGTATATTTCATCAATGTCTATAAAATCTTTTATATAAACAGCCAGATTTCCCGTATTCCAGCTCCCAGAAACCAGGATTTGTTCACCGAGCATTTATGAAGACACAGGGGTGAATAACGGGGGGAAAGCACACCGCACTACAATGTTTTTACTGGTCTGAAGACATGCCATGCGTGTGCACGAGTGTGAGTGGGGTGGTGCCAGTGAGGCAGCGACACACGCGTACTGTGAAATGGTGGAAAATTATAGGAAAGCATGCAGAGAACACAAGCAATTGTTTGTTAATCCAACACCCATATTCAGGGGTGGGCAAAAGCAGGTTTACAGTTATGAGCACACAAAACAGAGCTTATTCTTGCACTATTATTTATTAGCTATCGTATGATTTGCTTGTATTACAACTGTAAACCTACTTTTGCCCACTCCTGTATATTATGCTTGTGGAATGCCCCTTCCCTTCCCTTCCTTCCTTTCTTTCTTATCCTCACTCAAGGATACGCTCACGGATTTTGGAGAGAGAGGAAGGGAGAGAAACACAGATGTGGGAGAGAAACATTGATCACTTGCCTCCTGTACACGTCCTGATAGGGGATCACATCTGCAACCCGACCTGCAACCCAAGTATGGGTCCTGATCAGGACTCGAACCCACAACATTTTTGGTATAGGGGAGGAAGCTCCAACCAGCTGAGCCACATGGCCAGGGTGGAATACTTCTCCTCTCAGAGTAACAGCCCCTATCATTCTATGTTCATGTCTAAGTTCATGATGTGTCTGGCTACATTCTTTTTATGATAAAAAGCCAGAATAAAAACATAAATGGTTGTTCCTGGATTTTGCAGTCTTACTAATAAAGACAGAGATCAAATTTAGAATTACTTAGAAGCTGGAAAGGTGGGGTTATTGCTCTGAAGTGTTACTCATGTATGTAAATATGCTTACTGCATTACTACCTAAAATGCATTTTATAACAGAACCATGTATGACAAGGAAAATGAGCAAATGAGTAGAGCAATTGAGAACCACGGAATTACTGAATTCAGAGCTGGAAGTGGCTTCGTGTGCTACATGAGTCTAGTCCCTATTTCACTAGAACCCTGACTGTGACCTTGCCCAGACAGGGCCACTGTTTTGTTCACATATGAATCCTTCTTATGAGGCCCGGCATGTGCCAGGCACTCTGCACATACATTTGAAATAACTTTGGGAAGTGACTCAGAGCATCAGTTTCTCTCTGTGTAAAACTGTGGGCAATGAGGTCTACTTTTCAAGATTGTTGTGTGGACTAGAGATTAAAAAAAAAACACCAAAAACACAAAAACCCATCACCCAGCACCGAACAGCTGTCCAATCAATAGAGCGCTTGCTCTTTGTGTGTGGAGGCAGCTGTTATGGGGACACTGAGAAACTACACATTTTGCTGGGACATTTTCCCCTCATACCTATTACCAGCAAACATTTATTTTAAGCACAGTAGGAGTGTAGCTATTGTCCATATTTTTCATCCTTCGATATGCCAGGGGTAGGTAGCAGGCTCCTATGGTTCCCTTAGGTTGACCAGCATCTGAATTCCCCTTCCTACGTCTGGAAAATCATTAACCCTGCTACTACAGAGCAGCGAATTAGAGATCATCGTTTTCTTAGCCGTCCTTGCAACAGAGCACAAGCACAGGATTGGGTCCACCGGCTCCAACAAACAAACCCACCCCAGACTTTCAATCTCAAGCAGTTACAACAGCGGCCCCCAACCTTTTTGGCACCAGGGACTGGTTTCGTGGAAGACGACTTTTCCATGGACTGGGGTGGTGGTGGAGGGGCACTTTTGGGGGATGACTAGAGCTCATCTCCCGCTGTGCGGTTCCTACCAGGCCCAGAAGGGAGATTAGGGACCAGAGATTGGGGACTGCTGAGTTACAAGGCATGAGAAGAAGCAAACAGAAAGCTGGGTGAGGGGGTGGCAGTGAGTGCAGACTCCAGAGGCAGCAATGGCGGTGCTCAGTGTCCGGTGTCACTGGGGACAGCAGTGTGAGATGTGGGCCTATAGCCACGGCCCACAGGCAGCAATAGGTTCCTCGGACCAGTTCGACGGCGTTGCTCCTAGTCCAAACTAGGTTCTCAGCTGTGAGCTACCTACTTTAGGCTTCATGAAACCCTTTCCTAATGAAAGCAGCCAGAGGTGTCTGTTGCTTACCACGGAGAATCCTGACTGATATACCAAGTCAGGTAACATTTTACTACTTTTGGTCAAAGGCCACAGTAAGATGCACAGGGCAAACAAATACAGTGAGATCCTCCCAGTAAGTCAGAGTCAGAGCGAGCTGCCAAGCAAGGTGCTGTGGAGTCTCTCTGAAATCATTTCTTAACAAGAACAATGGGATGACTACATCACCAGGCTGTTGTAATAGCAGTGTCTAACATGATTTATTTTTCCATTGGACTGAGAGATGCAGAACACCAGCTATCCCCTAAAAAGCAGTCAGCTGCTTTCCTGCATGTTCTAAGGTATTCTATTGCTCAAGAAGTCCAACTGTCCCTTCCAAAAAACTTGCATTTTTATCTTCCGGCTTAATTATCCCCAAAGGAACTATGGCTTCACCTTGTGCTAGCCCGATAGAGAAATCTTTAAATATACACATCTTTGGGGAAAAGACAAGGTAGAAATTTAAAAAAATATAATCTTTGGAACTGGAAATAAGTAAATAGTACTCATACTTTAGTTAGAATTAATATTTCTCTTACAATACTCTAACTTCATTCACCTTGGGTAATGCATTTAATTTCTCCAAGTCGCTATAACTAAACTGTACAGAAGTTTGTATTAAATTTTCCTTTTGGCTTATTGTCATTAACTTTTACCACTGGACTTGAAAAAATATTTTCAGTAAGACCCAAATGGCTGCAAAGATCACATGAAAAACAAAACTCTGGCACATGAGAAAATTCTTACTAGTAGTAAGCAGCAGGATTCTGGGAAAAATCAACTCACAAGAAAACTTTTTTAGTATGATGGCAAGGATTTGGGGAAAAGGGAACTTACAGGAAGAAGTGTCTGTGTTGCCAGTTATTCATTCTTTAGAAAAAAATTTTTTTGCTATTTTTGCAATATTCAAGTAGAGTTCCTTGTCCTAGACCTAACTTCATGTTCCATTTTGTTCTCTAAAGGTTTCACAATCTTCTGATCATCAGCTCCAACAGTTAGCCACTGAGAGGGCAGTCATTCCATCCACGCAGGTTTTTAATCTTCAGTTCAAAACCAAAAAGTCAGAATAGAAAAATGTATTTTTGATCTCAAGCAGTGAAAGCAAATTTAAAACAGCAAAAGTAATCTTCTAAAAAAAGTCAGAAGAACGTGAACTGTTTGAAGCTTTGCCCAACTCTGAACTGTGATTTTAAAAAGTATGTGATATGTATGGGGTTACTCTTTCCTCATTATTTCAGACCAGGCTACAGAGTGGCGAATCTGCTTACGCAAATGAAGCTTCTGTCTATAAGCCAGGATTCATTCATGTGAGGTTAGATCATTTGCACAAACATTCATCAAAGAGCCATTTCCTCTTCTACTCTCTAAATAATCATTTAACCCAAGATACTAAAAAAGAAAAATCAAGCAGGCTGCAACCTGCCTGACTTACAGAAATGACAGCCTCTTTTAGGATATCTTGAATTAAGAGTGACTCATAGGAAAAAAGTAGGTTGCTGTTAACCTGAGATCTTCTAAGTTAGGGTTCCTCAGTCTTTTTGCTCAAAGAAAAGCCCCGAGACCAAACAGGTAAGAGAGTGAGAGACTGCAGAGCATCATCACACAGCAGCAGGAGGTCCTGGCCATCACTCTAGGGGGACCAAACAACCTTTGACACCGGGAACCCCTGAAAACCTCAGAGGCCCATGTGGTTTGGGGAAGCTTTCCAGGAAAGATTCTCATTCCACCATTAGACTCCCACCTTCCTCTGGGGGCCTGATGGAAAGTGAACCTGGGGAGAACACACACAACAGTGAAGGGGACACGCAGCCCCACAGAGGGCTGAGCACGCCCTGCATAGAGCTGAATGCATAGGGACGAGGGCGCTTTAGAAAATGCCATCACCCTATACCTGGGGACGAGCGAGGCACTATACGTCCACGGAACCCCGGACTGTGCAGCGAACAGGAAGTGCTCATCACAAAGCACTGGGAACATTCCCTGGTCACACAGTGAGGCAGGAGGGGAACAGGGCTCATCTAGATACCTTTGCCCCTCCCTGTTTCCACACTGGGCACAGGCAGACGAAGGCACAGTTTGGTGTGCTGGCTTCCGTCTGGGTACAGAACTCATTAACGGACAGTTAACATCTACTTTTAGTATCAGACACGGCATGCTGATGTCATTTGGATAAAGGAGCGGTCCTCCGGCTGGGGAGTACTGCAGTTTCACATCTATTTCCTGCCACTCAGAGAAAACAGAAATGGCCCCCCGTAACACCCTGGGGACCCTGGGACACCTGACAGCTGGGGCCCTCTGCAACATCACTCCTCAAGTGCTGTTTAAGAAAGGCCATTTAAAACGTTATCACACGTTTCCTCAGCTCCACCGTTCATAACGAACCTACCGAACAGGACAAGCCAGCCTGGACTGGAGAGTACAATATGTAAATAGACCAGGAGCTGGGGAGCCGGCGGACGGGAAGACGGGAAGACGGGCCGGATCTCTTCCTCTTCCTTCCCTCTTCCTTCACTCTCCTCTCCTTCTACTTTGTGAGTCAAGTACGAAGAATACAAAAACTAATAAAAACAGTTCTTATTCTATGTAGTTACACAAATACGAACTTACTAAGTCATTAAAATCAAAAGGGACACGAAAGTCAATATTTACATTTCATGTAGTTTTTTTTTAAATCTGGATACCTATTGAATAAGTCATATTTGGACCTAAAAATATTAACTCATTATAAAGAGATTATCAATGACTAGTATCTTCTTCCCACACACACATTCTATTTGCTCAAACGTGGGCCCAGTGCCAGAATTCAAGTTTCACTAGTGTGGTTGTATGACTTGACTGAATCGTTTCAGTTTCGTGCACGCACTTGTTTGAGAAAGAGATTTTATATCTACCACCCTCAGAGATGTCCAAGATGTACTAAACAGTGAAACTGGCAAACATGTCATAAGAATTCCTATAATACGATAAACAACACAACAAAGAAGCTCCACAAATACAGCATTTAACATCTTACAATAAAAATGGAAAATACTAAAATGGCAATCAAAGGTACTCATTAACCCTACAGTGCTTCACGAATTACATGATGACAATCACCTACACGTTTTTTCTTGTACACAGGCTATTACGGATCAACTTGGGGGGGGGGGAAGTTATGAAGAATTATCATAATTCGTTTACAAAAGATAATGATTGTATAAGTATAATGATCATTAAAACATTAACAAAGTTACAAGTTAATCAGTCAAGTGCTACAAAAACCAGTTGAAATGTAAGAACTCAGTCTAGAAGTTAAAAAGCATATATATATAGATATTCATATGTACATATATATCTACACATGTGATTGGCATATGAAACATAAATATATATGCTCATTACAATACCTGTTAGAAAATTTAGGGCTTGGTTTAATGCACTAGAGTTCTTCCCTAGGTTCTCATTTTTTAAAAAGTGTTTTTTAACAGGTATGATCAAATTTGTTCTTTCCTGTTTTTGAGACTCCGTTTTTGTGATTTTAAAAAGTCAATCTTAAGAACTACCTATACAGACACAAAGAGAAAAAAGCTAGTCCCCAGTTGGGGTGGGGTGGTGGGGAGTGGGGAACCCTCTTCCGGCAATCCTGTTATGTGCACATTGAACATATTATCTCCAAACCTGTGACTGCGGAGTGAGAGTTGCTGTCACCAGGCCGTATCTTTCCATTCCAAAGAGTAAGCAGCACGGGGCATGGTTGAAAACTAACCCAAGCTACAGAAACTACTACACTGTGGCAAGCTCCTATGACTTCCTCAGACTCTGGAGTCAAATGCCACCTCATTATATCGTCATCCCTACCCACCTGTCACGGCAGTAGGTAAACAGGAGGGAAAACAATCAAGGTGGGTGGTTTTTGAAAAAGCTCCCTGGTGACGTGAATAGTCCCCTGTCCCGCCCCCAGAAGAGAACTAGAGAACCACGTATAGGCACTGCCTCATCTTCCCACCCTAAAACCCGATACAGCAGAGTATCTGAGAACCCCTGGTTTCAGTCGGCTACTCCTTTGGGTTAGTTTTGGAACCTAAAGTTGTGGTTTCAGCCAGGCAGGTGTCCATGCAAAGTCAAAAGAGTATTTCTGACAGGTTACAGATACAGGCCCCAAAACTGGCACCTTGAAAAGACTGGCTCTCTACTCCACGAAGAGCTGACTGAGCCAGGCCGGCGCCTGCAGGGTGTGAGCGTCTGCTGGGAAGGAGCTGGCTCTGCGGGCACCCTAGTCCGTCCTGTCTGGCCTGTTCCCACTGTGCGTGTTCGCACGGCCAGCTGGTGGAAGAGGCTCTCCAGCAAGGCTCCCAGAAAGAGCTTCAGGACTACTTCTGCAAAGACAAAAAACAGGCCGAGAAGGAGCTCACGCTCACCCAGGAGGCATTACCAAGGGCTGCCTGGGAGACAAGGCCTATGGTACATATTGAAAAAAAAAAAGTGGTGAAAGAGAAGATCCAAGATTTCTGCAGATTTCAAAATATAAAAAACGTGGGCAGAGTCTGGAAAATATCCTACATGGGGTCTTCTAAAATGTTTCCCCTCCAAGAAGAAAAAGGAAGCATTTTATAGGCTAAAATCTTTACACTCCTCTCAGAAATTCCCATTGCTCACTGGCAGGCCTCCACGTAGCCTAGCTAAGTTGGCAAATATTCAAATACAGGCCTTCAAAATATGTTAATGAGGCTCACATGGTGCTCCCATCTTGTAACCCCACCCTCCCTTTCTTTGTGTGAACTGAACCTGTGCAGGTTAAAACAGGCGTGCCAAGCACTTGCTCAGTGAGATTATTGCTGGCTCAAAGACTGCTGGTTCTAAGTAAGGATTTGGGGAGAATGGTTTTGCTTAGATGTATGCTGCCTTCAAAAATAAATATTTTAATGTTCAAGTCAGTCCCATCCCCATATTACTCCCTTGGTATAAAAATATAAGTGTGGTGATTCACATTTTTTTAGTACTATATCCAAAGTATCTTAAAGATTCCAAGCCACTTTGCAAGCATTCTTTTTAAAGTATTTCTTCAGTGAAATACTTTTCAGCCTGCAAATGAAGATATGGAAGTAGTAGTTTCGCGTTGAAGAGATAATGGTGACTGGAATTAAAAGCAGAACTCAGAGAGCTATCCAGTTAACACAGCCACTGAACAATTATCTTTTTAGCCTAACATCAAGTATTTCTTTTGTGTACACAAAGATATCAAAAATGTCCTCCTTTTTGGATTGTACATCACCCAAAAAAAAATCTCAAGATTTCTCCCACAAAATAAAGACTGTTTAAAAATTTTCCTTCCTCTTTCTCCCTGCCACCCCTCAAAAGCATTTACTTGTTTCTTCGTCCACACAGACATTCCACACATAGTCTGAATTTTAAAACTTAAGGCACTGCAGCTTCGTTTTCAGTGGAACAGAAAGTGCTGGTTAAAAAAAAAAAAATCTCAACATCTCCTAGTTCCTAAATTAGGCCCCAGTTCACCAGACCTTAGGAAGGAAATCAGGACCCAGTATCTGAAGTTTAAAAATTAAAGGGAGGTTGAAAGGAAAGTATAAATGGGATTACACACTTACCCAAGGTGACTCACTCTCAGATGCTCAAGATTAAGCTGAGCACTGAACCTAAAATCAGGTAGGAATTTCTCCTCAGGGGCAGAAAGGGGTGTGGGGTTTCCAGTGTGTACTGAAGTAGGTTCTCCTGTGTAGAGCAGGTGAGCAAATCCCACAGAATTAACTTCCTACTGCAGTACAGGAGCACATACAGGTGAGGTGCACACCTTCCCAAAAAGCATTTATAAATTTTGTGTGTTTTTATCCCCCATAAAAATAAAACAAGATAGAAATTGGGGTGAATTTACCATATTGCCACTGCTCTGAGAGGCAGCTAAAATGTTCTTACGATGTCGGGTGTCTGAATTTTTTAGAAAGTGCACCCATCCAGGCCCTGACCAGGTAGCTCAGTTGGTTAGAGCGCTATCCTGGTATGCCAAGTTTGCGGGTTCAAATACCCAGTCAGGGCACATACAAGAATCAACCAATGAATGCACAAATAAGTGCAACAACAAATTGATGTGTCTCTCTGCCTCTCAAATCAATAAAAAATAAAATATAAAATAAAAAGAAAGAAAGTACACCAACCCACTGAAGAAGGAGATGGGTGTGACAGACAGGGACTGGTGGGCACTTGGCACCAGGCAGCTGGTGTCCCACCGACCCCTGCCTGCTACGGACAACCTGCCCGGGACTCGGGGTGCTCCCAAGGCCCCCATTCCCCACAGCCTCGTTAAGAATAGAAACAGGAATGGAAGTTTTTCTCCTTTCATTACTTTAAGAAAAACTGGCCTTTATCTTCCTTGAATCATTTTCTTCTCCTCAACCATTTCAATTAAAGTCTCCAAAGTTATTAAAATGTATTCTGCTTTGGAAACACATGGTTTAGAAACACAACAGATTTTATTTGAAAACAGACAGGATGCTTTTAAGGCTAGAATCTTATTTGAAAGATTAAAAATATTTCCATATCCGTGTTCCAATTTTCCTTAGTTAAAAAATGGGTTTCTCAACATACAATTATTTCTCCAGCTTGGGAATAAAAACCACATTTGCTAAAAACTTTACTGTGCATAAAAACTACCATAAAAGAGTATCTTTTAGTTGTTTAAGAATCACTGAAATAAGTAGGAGGATGTTAAACATTTATGTTTGGAGTATTAAAAATTAAACCCTAAACACAGAAATAACCAGAGTACCAACATACTATGAATTTTAAGTGAATCTACCTATATTTTCTATTCAAATTTAAGTAAAAATACAATTATTATTAGGCTAAATATGTATATTAGTTTTAATAAGTCTTGTGTAATTACTAAACAAACATTTTCCTTCATTAACTTATGCAAAGAACCATAAATCTGCTTACCTAATATTTAAAACATTTTTTCTCTGTGTTAAACCCAAACCAGTATACGTTAAAACACCACCACTGAAAAGTTAAGCTACATTTTTGGATGCTGCACTTGGATGACTATTGAACGTATGGGTCTCCCTCAGCATTTATACTTGTTCTCAGCCAATATAAATACTCACTGGAAACGTCTATCACCATGTTAAACAACAGATGAGTCAGAATAAACTGTAGAAAAAATCTGAAAAAGTAATCAGAACTATTGAGAAGAAAAGAGATTTATCAAGTATATGGTTTAAAATGCACATGGGAGCAAGGAAGCAAGGTTACCAGCTACGAAGAGCGCGAGTCAGGAGCCCAGCCTTCGTTCCCCGGGCCGGGCAGGGGTCCAGGGGGCGAGCCCTTCCTGGTTGCCAGAGCAAATGGCAGAAGCTGGTTCTCAGCCTCCACCACCATCGGCAGCAGCCTGTCTACTATTCACTTCAGCAGCCAAGTGATCTACTAACCAAACGTACTGGGGCTGCCAGTGCAGTGAGAGGGCGTGGCAGGGACTTCATACAAAAACAATAATGACAGACTTCAGGTCAAGATGGCGGAGGAGGGAAGGACAGATAAAGAACTTCCCAGGCAAGAAAAAGCTAAAGGAGTGCATTACCACCAAACCAGTGTTACAAGAAATGTTAAAGGGACTTCTTTAAGTAGAAGGGGGAAAAATGACTTAAAAATATGAGTAATAAAATGGCAATAACTACATACCTATCAGAGTAATTACTTTCAAGGAAAATGGGTTAAATGCTGTAGGGTAGCTAAATGGATAAGAAAACAAGTCCCTTCCATATGCTGTCTCCAAGAGACCTACTTCAGATTGAAAGACACAGACTGAAAGTGAAGGGATAGAAAAAGAGATTTTATGTAAATGGAAAAAAAACTGGGGTAGCAATACTTACATCAGACAAAACAGACTTTAAAACAAACTACAACAAGAGACCAAGAAGGACCTAGCGATTCCACTTTCCTACAGCATTGTGTCCAACAGCAAGATATGGAAGCAGCCCGAGTGTCCACTGAGAGAAGAAGGGGCAAAGAATAGGTGGTATGTATATACGACGGGCTGTTACTCAGCCATAAAAAAGAACAAAATCTTACCATTTGTGACAACATAGATTAACCTAGAGGAAATTATGCTAAATGAAATAAGCAAGACAGAAAAAGACCAATGCCTTATGATTTCACTTACACGTGGAATTGAAGACCAGGATAATCAAACAACCTCACCTACAGAGAACATTTTGACGGCTGCCAGATGGGAGGGGAGCTGTGGGGTGGGGTGCAGATGGGGAAGGGACTGAGATGCGCGTACGGCCGGTTATAAAAACAGCCACAGGGCTGTAAAGCACAGCATATGCGGTTATAATCAGTGACACTGGGATGACCCGTACGGGTCAGATGGGTACTAGACTTACCACGGTGATCACTCTGTAAGTTATAAAAATACGAATCACCATGCTGCGCACCTGAAACTAATATAACACTGTATGTCAACTGGAATTGAAAAATAAACAGCTGTTTGAAAAAATAACAATAATGATACTCAACGCTTACAAAGGAGACAGGAAGATCCTGTAAGATCTTGCAGGCAGAGGGGCGTAATATAGTACCTAAGGCTGAGGTAAAGAAATGGAGAAGGGAGAGCGCATGGAAGGTCACAGAGAGAAGGGGAGGGGGGAAGATCGGCACGCTAGCGATGGCAGGTTCTACAGTATAATCCAGGCTCCTGGCATGGAAACAAACATTCTGACAGAGAGATGGTTAAGGTAAAGTAAATGTGAAAATAAACACTCTGACATAGAAACAGAACAGGGTAAAGAATGATTTAACGAAAGCTAATGGTAGACTTAGAGATGTTTTATAAGTAACCCCCAAATTCCTCTTACTTTTGGCAAGGCGTGTGTCAAGATCGTGCTGCAAGGTAATTGAAAGAAATCTTAAAGATTCCCCAAGAAAAAAACATGTCAAAAAATAATACAGCTTTCTAGAAACGGAGTCAGCTCAGTAGACCATTGGAAAGAAAACCCTTCACTTGAGTCCTCTGCTCGGATTCAACAAGCGCTCCTACTCGGTCCCACTTCTTGATCAGTTTTCTAAAACAGTCTGTCTTGCTTCTCTCTCTCTTTCACTTTCTTTCTCTAACATGGATTTTAAAGTCAAAGTTTAGGTAAAAAGAGATTAGAACACATATATTAAACAGAGAGAGAAAGAGTGAGACACAGAGGGAAGCGAGAGAACTTCTTTAGTCAAACACAACGACTTTGGTGTTCTTACCAATCAAAAACATCTCGGCTAACCAAAAATTGGGGCCAAGCAGACACATGTATAATAAAGACCATGGGAAAGAACGTTTGAAACCTGAACTGGCCCAGGAAATCCGGACAGTATTTCAGTAATACGCTTTCAGACCCTATGACCAGAATAACCAGCACACAGGTGAAGAGCTAACCCTCTTCCATGTCTCTTCTTCACTTCAAGTCATTTCTAAACTCTTGGTTCGGGAACATGCGTTCTTTTTTAAATCGATTCCTACACAATACCTTCTCTGAGTTAATAGTGCCCTCAGAGCTTCTTAGCAATAGTTAGGTACTTTCTCATAGTCTAACCTTTCTAAAAAGTCCCTTTCACTTTCGTCATCCTCTAACGATGTCATTAGGAGACAGTTTGCTCTACATCACCACTAGAAAACACTAAGTGCATACCTGTTTAAGCATTATAGCATATTTCCCTTATCTCACAGAAGAGAGACTAAATACTTCCTGAATTTTGGTTCTTGTCTCCCTAGGCCACTCGTATGTATACACTTCCATTGGATCTTCTTCTCTTTTTTCCTCCACGCCCAACTCAGGATTTCTCCCAGTATAATGTAAGGACCACCCACATCAGCATCAGCAGGAGTCTGGATTAGAAAATGTAGTTTTCTGGGCCTCCACCTAGATTTACTAGACTTACCACAGTGGTCACTTCAAAGGGATATAAACGTTGAATAACTAAGTTGTACACCAGAAACTCATATAATATTGGATGGCAAGTATGCTTTAATTTTTTAAAAAGAAGTGAATGAAAAGAAATGGGGGAAAAAATCTTCATTTTAGAAGTTACCTCCCGTCCCCCCCCAAAAAAAGTTACCCAGGTGATTGCTAAACACACTGGAGTCTTAGGACCACTGACCGAAACCCTTGACTCTCCCCAAACCAAAGGACACAGGGACTCTACCAAGCTCTAAATAAGGGCCATCAGGCACCTGAGAAGAGAGAGCATGGGGGTGGTTCTCTGTTCACCTTCCCTTTAAAGCACAGAAGGAAGAGGCAAGAAATCGTGGAGAGCACAACAAGTGTGGAGGAACTGAATGTGAGGCATCAGCATAAACGCAGACCCGTCAGCCCTGCTCCGTGGCTACTGCCAATTACAGCAGCCAGACCTGCAAGGGGAGTGATTACATGTAATTTATAAAAAGTAAACAAGCTGGGCGGCTTGTGAACAATGAATGGCGATACTCAAGCCAAGAGGTAATAAAAAGCACGAATAAATGACTCAGCATCCCCCTCCCCACCCAGACAACAAATGGTTGTACTCTGGCTAGAATTAGCAAGAGCAAAATGAGTATTTCAGTAACGACTCAAATGACAGCAGGCAGTTTGAGAGAGATTCTGCCAATCCTATAGCCTCATGGGAAAGGGTCACACACAGCACCAACCTCTGGTATTCGAAAACTCAGTCACCTCGATGACTGCTTTTCTCAACCTCGCTGAAGTCAGAGAAATAAAGGTTTGGTTCCAGTGCGAGGACACAATCCTGCACCTGGATGAGGGCTTTTCATGGAATGGCGGGGAAACAAACTGTTTCCATAATATGATGTAGAAGCCAAGCTGGGTGAGGATCCCTCTACGAGAGTGTGAGCTTCAGCACTATTGACACTGTCCCCTGGTGACTCCCTGTTGTGGGGGCTGCCCTGTGCCTTGCGGCATGTTTAGCAGCATCCCTGACCACTACCCACCAACAGCCAAAAGCACCCCTCATTGTGACACCTAAAAATGTCTCCACGTGACACTGCCACATGTCCCTAGTGGGGGCAAAACCATCCCTCGCTCCCATTAAAAACCACAGAAACATCACGGACAGACAGATGTTCACGTTAGTGAAACAGCTCACAGAATTTATTTCTCACATCATAAAAAAATCTCATGCTTTTTGCTCTTAAAATATATGAATGGATGTGTGTGTAGGTATGTGTGTGTGTGTGTGTGTATATAGAACACTTTTTATCACCCTGTATTCCATACATTTTTCCACTGCCAGGGACTAAAATGCACAATCTCAGTACTGTTTTAGTTAGCTACCCAAGCCACTACAGAAGTGCCACATAACAAAATAAGTAACTAAGTGGGCTCCTCACCCTTCCTGGTCACAATCCATCAGCTGAATCTCCAAAGTATTTATATCCATTTAACAGACCGAAGTATCCATGGGGTACCAGCAGCACCGTGCTAAGGACCACGAGGCTTGCAGGCATCCGCAGAAAGTGTTTTAATATTAATTTCTCTTAAAATCAGAATAAGAAATGAATACAGTCAGTCCCCCAATTTACGATGGTTTGACTTAGAATTTTTCAACTTTATGATGGTGCAAAAGCTACCCACCTTCGGTAGAAACCGCACTTCGAATTTTGACTTTTGATCTTTTCTTGAGCTAGCAATAATTGGTACAATACTCCCCCGTGATGCTGAACAGCGGCGGCAAGCGAGGCAGCTGGCCAGCCAGGCCATCCACAGACTCACAGCCCCGCTCTGTAGGGGCCCGGGCCACCAGTGATTGTGGACACTGTGTTCTGAGCATGTTTCCGGCAGGCCAGGCCAACCCCTCATGTTCGCTAGGTTAGATGGATTAAATGCATCTTCCACAGACGGTTATTTTCAACCTATGGGTTTGTCAGCACATGACACCCTCCTAAGTCCAGAAAAATCTGTATAATAATAACAAATAAATAATAATAAAGTCAGCTTGGAACATAGTCATCATATACCGATGTGGTTGCAAAATACAATTTTTATTATCTTTTCACGGGGAGGTGGCTCACAAAGGCAAAAGTCCCTGAGGCTCACAAGGGTCCCAGTGTGGCCCTGGAGAATGAGCAGAAGTCAGCAGAGAAGGGAGAGAGCGAAGCATTCCTGGAGGAGGGGCGAGCGCAGGCAAAGGCCAGAGTGAGAGGTCACAGGGCCCTCTTGGGACATCAAAGTCCAGGAGAGCTGGTGTGGAAAGCATGAGGGAGAAGGCGGCCACCCATGCCCCGGGTCACAAAGAGCCTTGAAGCGAGAGGAGGACTGGGCACTCCCAGGAGCCAAGGAGCGCAGCCCCGCAGCTTCTTCCCGAGGCGTGGTGTTACCAGA